>JAQBSW010002185.1:0-109019 GCA_029291075.1 Eudiplozoon nipponicum | reverse complement strand
CTATTCAATTCTATTCTACTTGACAGTATTGTAAGGACACAAAGCAATTCGCCGACATATTGCGTAAATTAAATTAAATACAATTTTCGCTGCACCAATGAGAAAAAAGCGAAGCCTGCCGTTAAACAATAGTGTGCTAGTAGCCAATCAAGGTTATTTAAGCACGGTGAATTTAACATGCAAGTCAGTTGTCGCGTTTGCCTTTTGCTGTGCGTTTCTCCGACGTGCTGTCTGCTTTCGTTACATACGCTAATTTTTGGTCTTGCTATACACACATTGGCAATTTCAGACACGCCAATCTTGTTGCTGTAGAACTAGATAGACGAGCCAGTTACTGCAGAACTTCAACGAGTTTACTCAGCGGGATTTTAACGCCACAACAGAAGAAACCACAATTCAAGAGATTCAGAGATGGTCTCAAGTGTCTAGGAGTACTTCTGGACACTGCTACACAAACTGACCTTCTTTGCATTTGCCAGAGACCGCAAGACCGGCCCTGTTAAGGGCCCCTCAACAGTACTAACTCAGTCTTCCTGGCACTCAAACAAACTTTGTAAATTCGTACAGTATTTACTTGAAGCTGGGGCGTTTACAGTATATATACTTTTGAATTGTGCGTAATTTCAGTTTTGGTAATCTGTACTTGACTGGCCTGTCTATCCTCAGAAAATTGCTTTTTTTCTCCAATTAACATTTATAATTACTCGATTTTCAAAATATACTCCTGCTATAATTTTGTCTTTTGAATCGTACGTATTGGGGACTTTCTGGAAAAGGTAATTTAATAATTCTGTTTTTCACGTCTTATTTCTTTCCAGGTTATTTGATCGGGTGTTTTGCTATGTAAGAAGTTCACATTCCGTTTGCCTAACATCAAATTATCAAATTAATAATTAAGATGGAAGCTCATCTTTAGTTTGAGGACACAAGCAAATTAGATCATAATATAGCAGGCATGAATTTAATAGATGTGAACGAGAGTACTAGCTTATCAGATTTAATTGGACAGTTAAGGACTGACCACCACTTGGCATCTATGAGGTTCTCTGTTAAAAATAGGTTTGGAGCCTCTACAATGGTAAACGCAAGTAGAGTAGTCGTCGAAGGTAGTCAGTGAATGGAGAGAAGTCGAGCCGAACAGAAAGTGTGTTGCGTTGTAATTGCATTGTGCTTATTTAGGTGCGATGTCGCACGCAATTGGTCAATGGTGATTTTGTGCGTTATGATTGGACCAGTGTATTAAAATTTGAAATTAATTTTGACAATATGTCGGCTAATTAATCTGGGCTGTAACATCACTTTCCCCTGTGAGAAAAAGTAAAAGAAAAAGTTAAAAATTCCTCCTCACGAGGCTTGAATTGTAATGTAGGACAGAGTTCGAACCCATTTAAGAAACTAGTTATTATTCTTCCCAAAGTTAACCGAAAATGTATAATAATTGTGGCCTGGTGCATAAATGTTAATTGCTTCAACAACAATATGATGACAAATAACCACTGGCAATAGCTGCAGAAATTTTTAGTTCTTGTAGCTGGTCATACCGCGTGAAGCTAAATTGAGCAAGGCGATATGATTTGAAAGCCGCTACGTGAAAATTAAAATGTAGATTTCAAATGAATTTGCTAGGCTTAAGTTGTAACCTTGCCAGAATGGATCTCTGTCAATGAGTGCTCGGTACGACCATAGAAGTAAGTGTGTGCTCGATGTTGTGGTCATGATATTCGTTGTTGAATGTGTATTGCGTTGCTGATGATGTGGCGGTATGCATGATAATGGCCTATATCATTATGTGAAACCGGTGACTACTTATTATTGCTATACAAGACGTTAGCTCTAAATAGTTGGACACGACAAAATAATCATGTGTGGGCTCAGGCGGTAGAGAGGCGGTACAACAGCATGATATATTTTTTTTAAAAACATGAAAGCAACATTACCGCAGAAATGGCATAATGCCGAAGATCGATTCAAAATTGCTACAAAATACTTAGCTAAGAAAAGCTGGTTATACCACGTGAAACTAATGAGTTTGAAAAAATAATGAATCATGTGGATTTATGAAGTTATCACGTCACCTGGAATAGGGCGCAAGTTGTACACAAAATTTTAATATTTGATACGTAGTATAACGAAATATTTATGGGAAAAAATTGTTATTACTTACACGTAATGCAAAACAATTTATTACTAGGTTCAGACTTTAGGCACGTAGAGACTGTAACGCATGTAGAAGTTTGTATGTCGCCAGAATTAAGCGGTTCGATACAAGGTTTTAACCTGACTATGCTTACCGATTTAGATTTTGCACTTTGCATGATAATTAAGTATTTAGGCTGGCTGAACAAATAGGATAAAGACCACGAAACCTGGGATTCTATGGTGTAACAGCATCGTCCTTACGAACGAGTATTTTCTTGCAACTGTAGAGCTGCGGATGAACGAAGACTGGCCGAGGAGCATGTCCTGGCTGCTGGGCACAAATTTTACTAAAAGGAAAGCTAAGTCGAGAAGCTTCAACTAGTGGGTAACCCTATGCGGGTAGTAAATGTGGGAGCTGACAAAGCAGGTGTAAGTCTATGCCATACAAATGTTGTGACACAGACGTTAGAATAGAATAGAATATCTTTATTTGGATTCAAAGGACACATATTACATAATAATAATTACATAATAATTACAAATAATATTAGAAAATATACAATATATAAAAGATTTGACATCACATAAGTACATCCAATTAGTTTCATATAGATAGGTAAATCTCACTAGTTATGATATACGATATACGAACATCAGAAAATTCAGCAGACGTTCTAATAGATTTGCTTAAACGGGAACGCATAGCAAGTAGGACTAAAAATAATACAGTGACACTGTTGTCATTAATGAACGAGGAGGCTAAAGCTGCTTTGATTTCGCTAGGCGTTCTCTGTACTATACTGTAAGATGGTGGGTGATAGGCAATCATTTGGCGTAAAGTGCATCCCAAGAAATGCAAGGTTATTTTTGAAAGTATCGGACGAGTAGCAAGTACCTCTATTAGTAATGAACTCGTTGGCAAAACCAGAATGTGCTATCCATGCAGAGAATTCATATGCAGATATAGTATCAAGAGGTAAAGCCGCTGGCCATCGGGTGAATCTATCAATCATAGTCAAAATAGGTTGCTAAAACCTTGAATCTGAGTCTGATAAACTACGTCGATGTAGCCGAATGTTAGATGTAAAGTAGTTTGGAAATGTTTACACTTAGATTGACTGTGCAGAGTTACCTTGTTTTTCTGGCAAATAGCACACTCGGAGACCTATCTCTAAGCGTATTTCCTGAATTTACGACCACAGAAACAATATGAAATAAATTTAACTGTCACCTTACTTCTTGGCTGCGAAATGGAGTGATTAGAGACGAAAACCTTTCTCTGAAGGCTGGTGCGCATAATTGGCTTTTGGCGCTGCGTACACGTGATGTAAACGATGGATGAACCTTCCCAGAATCGGCATACAACCACGTTGGTCGACGAACTACTGATATTTGAATATGAGTATCACCGCACTGCTCTTTTCGAAGGAGAGATGGTGTTAATGCATGCTCACTGAGAGTCACGGATTTGACTCAGGATGGCGAGACGTTTGGCTAATAAAGTGCGTCTCCAATAATGTTTTCGCCCTTTACATATAAATTGCCATTCACTGAAATGCGACAGCTTTTTTCTGCTATGGCAGGTACATTGCAAAATCTGAAGTCGCATTTCGTAATACACTAAGAAATTGTGCATGATCTGTAAAAACAACAAATCTACTGCTGTCAATGATGCTGATTAAGTGGCGCACTCCGTCATGGCGTGCGATGAGTTTACGACCAAAATTTCGTATCAAATTTCAACAAGTTGAAGAGTACGCGAGTAAAAACTGATAGGCCTACGAACTCCGATAATCTTTTGTTCCAAGGTAGCCAAAATAGCAAATTCAGAAGCGTCGATTGTAAGTAGAAAGGCTCGTTGGAAGTCTGCATGGGTTAGCATTGTGGCATTTGTTAATAAGATGATGTCAAGACGAAAGAATTCCTACTAATTATTTACTCTATTCATAGTATCTTGCCCCCTCCTCACCAAAATGCCACGCGTAATTACTTCATTTATAAAAGTAAGTGTAAAATATGTCTGACGTGTGCAATTAGGAAATGACAGTTATCATTTTAGTTTTACTTGTATGACCATTACATGTGCCTGTAACAGATTAGCTCTCAGTTTTAAGTAAACGCTCACGCACATACACACAAACACGCCTATCCAGTGAATAGTCAGATGTTGTCAAATCGCTGTAATTTCACTGGGATGAGTGTACACGTGCATTAACTGATTACTCCTCAATCCAAAACAAATGAGAACACATACACACAGTCATGACGTACGCTTATCTAGTGAGTTGTCAGTAATTGTCATTAAATCACTGTAATCTCATTGCGAAGAGTGTATACATGTAGACATATACACAAACCAATTTAACATACACTTTCCTAACATTTTTTATAAAAAAAACGTTATGCTTAAGAGATCTAAAAACAAGTATAAATGAGGCAGTTTAAATTAATATTTCCACTTGACATATTGATTGTCAACTAAGTGTGTGATGTGTTTGCCATTGAAAAAGACCTCCGTACCCGGAGGTCGAAATATATGGAAAAATCAGGATGACAGTGGATTCAAATATTTCGGTACGCAATCCGAAAATCAGGTAAAAGTAGAAAGGCTCGTTGGAAGTCTGGATGGGTTGGCATTCTGGCATTTGTTAATAAGATTATGTCAAGACGAAATAATTCCTCGTATTCAGACGCGCAAGAAATAATACAGTTTCTGTTATGTTCTTTCGTATTCCACTGATGCCTACATAACGGATGAAGTTGTTTTGGTAGACCGAGAAGAAACTTTCGATGGTAGTTGCGAACTCAAAAATGTAAAACACCTAGAGATATCTCAGCCATGTTATCACCCTTGAGAACTAAAACTGTTGCATCTACGTCTTTGCCAGTTCTGAAATCGAGAAGATGCAGACAACTAGTCTGGTCATTGTCTTCGTAGAATATCCTATTTGGTCAAAAGAAGTCAACATAAACTGCAGTAATATGTGTTTAAAAGTTGATCTCTTTTATACGAGTAGAAAAGAATCTGTTGCATTTTTGTTGCTTCTGGTCAGTTAAGAAAGGAAATTGGCATACATTTGGTAAATTCTCCGAACGGTACATTTAATTTTGACAATAATAAAATACTTTTGATGACTATTGCACCGAGTTTTTGGCAAATATTTACTGAATGGTCGAGGCAAACTCGATTGTCATTTGTACTGATTTAGACGGTATTGATCCGCGGTTTGTTAGCTTTTGTTGTGTCTATGACGTATCTTCCACGGAGTTAGTCAAATCAGAAATAGATCACTTCAATGAGTATAACCTAACGTCATCAAATGTGGAACTGGCGTTTGAACATATAACTAGCTTAGAATTCATAATATTCATGTTTAGAATTAATTTACAGGGCATTAAAATGGGTACAATAAAAACGCATAAAAAGAGTTATTTTACAATATAAGTACCGTGTAAATTTTTAAATGCAAACAACCTATACCTGCGCGCGTGTTAGGTTGAAAAGAATAGGACCTAGTACGGAGCTTTAGGGAACACCAGATTGGATAATGGCTGACCTTGAGTGACCATTTTTGAATTTTACAGTTGCGTATCAGTTTTGGAGATGGTAACTGATAAAATTCAGGACTTTGCCGCAGATACAATTGCTCAACAAGACGGATTCAATTGCTGTAAATGCCAAAGTATCAAAAGCCTTGGATATATCTAGGAAGAGGAGAGTGCATTCATGACCATTGGAGATAGAGGTGAAGCATTGGTGAAGTTGGTGGAAGAGGAGCGGCCGTTTAGTAAATCATGTTGATTGTCGAGGAGATAGAAGTTGTACTGAGGTTTAATGAATGGGGAAATTATGCTGTATAAGAAACTATCGGAGATTTTAGTGAAAGAATAAACGATAGTAATTAGGTGGAGATCTTTGAATGAGCAGATTGGCGAAGTGCCATTTTTGGGTACGAGAGATCGTCGAATTAAGACATACCGGGGAAAGATAGGTAGTTTTGAGGCATCGATTGATGACATCAACAACCAGAGAGAAGAGATAGCAGCCAAGAAGGGCTATGATGCTGACCGAGACACCATAATGATCAAATTGGTGTTTAGATTTGATTTATTTGATTGCTTGAGCGACGGAGGCCGGCGAAACGTTGAAACAGCGAAGGTTCTCAACGCCTCCGTTGTCAAGCATATAAGTAGTCAGAGTGGGAGTGAAAAAGGAGACGAGGAGTTAATTTAAATAATCATCTGCAAATCAGAAGTCGTCTTACCGAGAGAAGTTTATATATGAGATTTTGGAATTTTGTGGTAATTGATGTTTGATGACTGCGAACATTGTACGGGAGTAGGGCGCCGTGAGGATGCGTCTCTTGATATTGAGCGCTTGTTTGTTGATAACCTGTTTAGTGTGCTTAACGATACGTCCCAGTGCAAGAGCGTTAGCAAGTGATGATGTGCGTAAACTAGAGCTGCGTGCAAGGTTGTCGCGTGTCTTAAACAAGGTGTTCAACTTATTGGTCGCGTGTATGTGTCGAAAAGAGGTAGTAGAATTAAAGTGGGAGGATAAGATTTTATGAACATCAGAAAAACGTGAGGAGAGGTTGTCTGAAAAAAATGATCCCTCCAGTTAATGGCGTCAAAGAGTCGGTGAATCTCTTCTCAGTCGGTGAATCGCCTCAATGATTGAGTGTCCTTTTTAGTGATAAAGGATCAAGGAGGATTAAGAAGGATACAGTGACGACTGGCGAAATTTCGAGATGGCGGAGAGTGAAATGTTGGATGTTTGGTGGAAGCGCACCAGGTTATCCGCCAAAAGCCGAAGCCGCGGGTAATCATTAGAAATCAATTTTTTCCAGGTTGCCAGCGGGAGGTTAAGGTCGCACACAGCGACGTAACAATCACAGTGCTGAGAGAATAAAGTGGAAAAAATTGGCCCTGCGAGTGTCGTCGAAGGTTGAGAGATTGGGGCGTCTGTAGACAACACAGGTAGATACACTTTGGTTAATGATCAGTAGCTGAAACAAGAAAAATTCTAATCCTAGTGCGTTCAATGCAGACAAACGTTAAGGCATGAGAGGGGATCGGACGTAGGCAGCCAGCCCGACCCTGCGACCGACAGTTCTATCAGTACGAAGGAAGCTGTAATCATGGATGAGGAAAAGGTCATCGCAGTTTATGGAAGAGGACAGCCATGTTTCAACAAGAAAGCATATGCCAAGCTCGTTAGAAGATATGCTCGAAATTGTTTGATTTTTGTCGCAGTTCATAAAAATTGTTATGAGTGATATGTGAGGGAAATGGTTTGACCGGGGAGGAGAAGCAGGCGGGAGCTTTCCTCTGGTGGCCGGAACGAGATCGAGGGCTGATAAGGATGATTGACCGCTTGTTGACTAGAATGGAGTGGTCAGCGTTGATCTGGATTTCCTTTGTCCCACTTTTGTCGGGCGGGTGAGGTAATTGGAGGATTCGAAAGTAGGAAGGAGGCGAGGTATCTGGGCTAAATGGGACGCTCTGGAGCGGAGTTGGTGATGTGGGATCAGTGGTTGATCAGGGGATGAGGTGCAACTTTCCTGGGTGGGTTCGTTGGGGTTTTCGGAAGAGGGGGTTGAGTTTGATGGGGCTGAATTGGTTTCTCGCATGGCCTCGGGCGTCTTATGTTTTGTCGGTTTCTGGACCTCTGCATCGGTCGTGAAAGTGACATGACGTAGGGATTTCAGTTTTGCAGAAGGGGTAAGGGGTAAGGGTCCGTTATTTGCAGCCACGATGACGCGGTGAAGCTTGAGATTGTGGTGGGGATCGAACGTAGAGTATAGGCTATTGGTGAAGGGAAGCTCTTTAAACCGGAAGTAGGTCAGTAGGAAGGGTTTAGAGGAAGGGACGTCGCCGAGAATGCCGCTGTAAAGTGAGTGTCGTATTTGAATTTCTCCATCCCAGAAAGGCGTAACTAGCTTCAGGAGGAGAGTAGTGTCTGGCGGTGGTATCCGTGCTTTCTCAATTGTCCTTGTAGTAGCATGCAGTCACGCTTTAATTTGACTTTACCAGTCGATAATATGGGTGATTGCGATCTGAGATGACTAGGTTCGTCGTTAGACAGTCTTTTGTGTAAAGAAAGCACAAAAGTGCGACCTATACTCGAAAAGACATCTTTGAGGTGGTTGAAGTTATCCCCCAGTTGCCTGATTGATTCGAGGCCAGATCGTCCTTCGAGAGAGAGGAGCGCGGAGATCAGAGAAAGAGGTTGTGCTTACTGTGGTTTCGCAGGGCAACCTCCCTCGCTACACCTTTCAAAAACTCGTCAGCCTGACGCAATAGATGTGGCTGCAGGGTGAAAATCGTTAGGTTGCCAGTTAAAGCTCCAAGTAGACTTGTGACATAAGCGATTTATTGCTGGAGGTCCGAAAGTTTGGAGATTAGCTGTTGAATTAAGAATGGGGTGATAAAATCTGGTTCATGGTTGAATGAGATAGAAAAAACAGATATAGTGTAGATTACGACGATAGAGAAAAAATTGGTATATATTTCTTTAAGATCCGATGAGTTAAAAGTAGGTCCTTGGGATATGTACGTGAGTTGTGTAAGTAAATTCCAGAAGTATCACAGAGATGAAATCAGACGACATAATTACGAGAATCTAAAGTTTTATATATATGTCTATAAGAAACAGAAAAATCCGATGAGTTAAAAATAGGTCCTTGGGATGTATATATATATATATATATATATATATATATATATATATATATATTTGGAAAGCGCAAATAGATATGATGCTCTCATCTAAGTAGTCTCACTTATATAAGGCACGATTTTTAATGTCAGCTGCACAATTTGCATGCAGCCACGAACATTAAATTTGTGCATCATCATCATCATGTCCAGCCACACAAAAGTCAAGTGACTAATGTTTCACTGCCATATAACCATAAGGAGTGAAAAAAGTATATAAGTGAATTTAGACAAATTATTAGTGAGATTTACGAGAGAAAGAGAGAGGGGTAGAGAGAGAAGGAATACCTTGCTACTATGAGTAAATTTATCAGGATAACTCACAGAAATGAAGCAAACTAAACCTCTCCACAACACCATTATGGCCAAGTTAGCATTCGGGCAAGGCGACATCAGCAATACAGCTTCCTCGCGGATTTCACTTTATCACGTCATAAAAAAACCAAACCTCGCAGCTAATTTTGCCCTACTAAGAAAATAAAGTTACGAAGATGATTCTACTAGACATCTGCAACAGGATCGCCACTGAGCTCGATTCGATGCCATATCGCTAAGGGTTTCTAACCAAGAACTGTGATTTGCACGAGGACCCCATCCCGGCAGACGAGTGGGTCCCTATACTACCAATTTGGATGTAAGTGACTTCAATTGTTTCTGCCATGTCAAAATCGCCCACCTTGTTTCTTACGCCATCTATTATATATATATATATATATATATATATATATATATATATATATATATATATATATATATATATATATGTGTAATACTAGTAAATAATCAATGGTTTAGATGGAGGTGGTAACAATTATTTAACACAAGTTTGCGAGCTTAAGGTAAGCACAAATCCCATTTTATTTAACCAGTAGCCGAACTACATAGCCAAACATACGTAATCACATGCACTGACGCGTTTCGACCTTCCATGATCATCATCATATCTGCAAAATGTTAATGTTCGTGACTGCATAGAAATTGTACAGCCGACATTTTAGTCTTGCCTATTTTATGCGAGATTACTAGAGATGAGAGCTGCATTAACTAATGATGCTTCCTATATATATGCATTGCAGTTTGATCCTCACTAGTCAGTTTGCCGTCGTACTCTGATGAAGATCATAGATGGTCCAAACGAGTCAGTACGTATGACTGAGAGTAGTTTTTCAAAGCTGTTCGACGATTGGTTAAATTCAATGGGTTTGGTGTATACTTCAATCTCGGAAAATTGAGCTTAAGGAATATTGCCATACCTGCGCAATCATTGACCGTTTATATGTATTAACTAAATATATATATGAACACCAACCAGGACTGTGGAGAAACAACCTCTGGTCAGGTCTGGTCCACTCCCACCCCCTAACGCTACTTTGGAGCAACATCTCAAGCCCAGGAAACCTGCCATTGTCCTGCTTTCGAAAACTTCAACTTCCACATCCTCCTCATAAAAGCGGCACTAAGGAAATCCAGATCGATGCTAACCACTTCATTCTCATCAGCAAGCAATTAATCACCCTTATAATCCTTTGGTCACGCTCCGACCGCCAACGGAAACATCCCACACGCATTTCCTTCCTAGTCTAAGCCTTTTTCCTACGGATCTCTTTCGGCAATTCTTATAAATTATAGATAACTTGCGTTCAAATTCAAACAACTACAATAATTTTAATCTTGTTGAAACGTGGCCGTCCCCTTCCATACACTGCGATTATCTGTTCATCATTATTGATTAATTTTTCTTTTGAATTGACAGAGCAATTGGTCGAGAGGGTGGTCTGTCTGCATCTAATTCACTCGGATTGCAACACTTTTCATTTCAACTACCGATTCTAGATCGCACAGTTGTAGATTGATGACAACCTGTTCAAGCTGTTCAAATATGCAGATGACATGGTAATAGTATTTAGTAACTCATCAGCTTCCAACCCTTCTTCATCTCTTATCACTCAGCTTCTACCATCGCTACACTCGCAGCTTAGCAAAATCGGTCTTTAACTAAATCGCGATAAGACTCATCTGATGAAATTTATCTCCGACCCATTCTATTCTCTCTCGAACGCAAATTGTTCTCTTGATATTGAAATAATTGACTCGGCCAAACACCTTGGTATCTATTTTTTAGAATCACTAGAATTCTTCCCGCATCTAAAACAAACTACTTCAAAATTCTTCATGTGGTCTCATTTGATTTACTTCAAGACTACCAACCCTACTCTCCAACTCACATTATTTAAGGTATATGTCCCACCCCTCATATAATATGCTAGCGAATTTTACTTCACTCTCACACTAGACTCCTCTTACACCATCGTAAAGATATCTTCTAGATTTCTAAAGCGTGTCTTCCCTTACAGCCATAACTATCGCGAACGCCTGCTCCTGGCTGATCTTCTCCCGCTATAGTGTACCCAACACTTACGAGTCGACTCTTTCATTCATAAAATCATAACTTGTCAATCACTGACAATTTTTGCTCACCCAAGTCACCACTACGCTACGTGCTATAGCAACTGTTCAATTCAATCCAACCGGTCTCCCAATATATGTACAAAAATCTATCTCTTTTCCAAAGCCACCGGTGTATTCATCGCACTACCTGCAGAAAATAAGTTCCTATCCCAGCGTGAGTTTAAGAAGGCGGCCAACACTCACTTCTTTAACAAATTCCTATGCAAGAATCGTGATTGAAAGCATTATTGGTTCCTTCTTTACTCGTAATACTATCTTTACACCTAAAAATTTATCTGGTTTCGGAGTGTTAAGTTTATTCTAGCTCAGTTTCCAAATTTGACAAGTCGTCTTTGATTCAAAGCGTAAAATCTGGGCTCGCCAATACTTAAGTACTTTGCCATAAATTTCTTTAATAATTCTCTTCGTTTTGTTTCAGCAAACGATGGGAACATCGAAAAGCCTGCCGGACGATCTAACGATATACATCTGATGCTGGTTCTTCCTCGCCTTCCAACAGTTGTAACCTCTCTCAGCTGAAGTCAGTGAACCCTGCACGCGACACTGATATTTTGACTCTTCACAAGCTTCAACCTAGTTTACTTTATTCTAGTCAATATTATCACACAAAAACACAAAATTTACGACAAAGAATTCAGATGGTCGATATCTGTAGCTGATTCTTCCTCGACTTCTAACTCTGTCTCAAATTCGTTCATCAGATAAGAGCAAATACTGCATTGATACTCGGACTCTTCACGATCCGTAACATAGTCGATCCCTACTTAGTAAAATGGAATCTCTTTCTTCTGAGATCTAACTATCACAAAGTTGATGAAAGCGCTGTTCTTTTAAAACTCTTTTCATCCTTATCGTTATATACTTTGCTAGTCACAATTTCATTCTACTTTACATGTCCTACTATTTATTTGTATCTTATCACTTCGATTACTAGGCTTGTAGGCTCCGATTTATTCGCCGAAATATTGCTAAAATCAAATTCAAATTTAAACACGCTGAACCAATAAAAACGCGCAAAATTGACGTAGAACAATGGCGTGAAATTCGAACCTATATAAGAACAGTGCAATTACCACGCAACACACTTCTGATATGCTCGATATGTGTGATTTCTGTCGCTTTCTCCTCTTGACTGTCTACCTACGCCGACTTCTTGACTTGCGTTTACCACGCTGTGTCATCTTGTCGCTTAGTCTTGAGTCACGCCAATCTTCTTGTTTCTGCACAACTGTACATACCTAATTGAGCGTCTATTAATCGTATTTCTACGTGTGCCAGCCACCACGAGGTTTCCACAGATCTTTAACAATAAAATTCGAAGCCTACGAAAAGCAACTCACATTTCCTGATCTACGTTTTGACTAACACAACTTTTATTGTTCCAGTAGTTTTCTTTCTTTGATATATTTCGGCTCTCTATATCGGGAGCATTCATCAGTCTGCACACCCTCACAAGTTTAACAAATGAAATTAATGAAGCAAGTGCGTTATTTCCTCTAGCCATATTATTTATACTTCAGACTGACCTTTCACTAGATATTTGCGTATCACATGTTTTTTTGCATTTCCGTAGCTTTTATTTTCATCTAACTAATAGAAAAGAAAAGAACAGAATAGAATAGAATAAAATAGAATAGAATAGAACAGAATAGAATAGAATAGAATAGAATAGAATAGAATAGAATAGAATAGAATAGAATAGAATGGAATAGAATAGAATAGAGAGGAATAGAATAGAATAAAATAGAATAGAATAGAATAGAATAGAATAGAATAGAATAGAATAGAATAGAATAGAATAGAATAGAATAGAATAGAATAGAATAGAATAGAATAGAATAGAATAGAATAGAATAGAATAGAATAGAATAGAATAGAATAGAATAGAATAGAATAGAATAGAATAGAATAGAATAGAATAGAATAGAATAGAATAGAATAGAATAGAATAGAGAATAGAATAGAATAGAATAGAATAGAATAGAATAGAATAGAATAGAATAGAATAGAATAGAATAGAATAGAATAGAATAGAATAGAATAGAATAG
This sequence comes from Eudiplozoon nipponicum, assembly GCA_029291075.1. NCBI lineage: Eukaryota > Metazoa > Platyhelminthes > Monogenea > Mazocraeidea > Diplozoidae > Eudiplozoon > Eudiplozoon nipponicum. The sequence goes on along the minus strand of JAQBSW010002185.1, from coordinate 95,642 downwards.
AATAGAATAGAATAGAATAGAATAGAATAGAATAGAATAGAATAGAATAGAATAGAATAGAATAGAATAGAATAGAATAGAATAGAATAGAATAGAATAGAATAGAATAGAATAGAATAGAATAGAATAGAATAGAATAGAATAGAATAGAATAGAATAGAATAGAATAGAATAGAATAGAATAGAATAGAAGAATAGAATAGAATAGAATAGAATAGAATAGAATAGAATAGAATAGAATAGAATAGAATAGAATAGAATAGAATAGAATAGAATGGAATACAATAGAATAGAATAGAATAGAATAGAATAGAATAGAATAGAATAGAATAGAATAGAATAGAATAGAAAAGAATAGAATAGAATTGAATAGAATAGAATAGAATAGAATAGAATAGAATATAATAGAATAGAGAGAATAGAATAGAATAGAATAGTATAGAATAGAATGGAATAGAATAGAATAGAATAGAATAGAATAGAATAGAATAGAATAGAATAGAATAGAATAGAATAGAATGAATAGAATAGAATAGAATAGAATAGAATAGAATAGAATAGAAGAGAATAGAATAGAAAAGAACTGAATAGAATGTAATAGAACAGAATAGAATAGAATAGAATAGAATAGAATAGAATAGAATAGAATAGAATAGAATAGAATAGAATAGAATGGAATAGAATAGAATAGAATAGAATAGAATAGAATAGAATAGAATAGAATATAATAGAATAGAAAAGAATAAAATAGAATAGAATAAAATAAAATAGAATAGCATAGAATAGAATGGAATAGAATGCAATAGAATAAAATAGAATGGAATAGAATAGAATAGAATAGAATAGAATAGAATAGAATAGAATAGAATAGAATAGAATAGAATAGAATAGAATAGAATAGAAAAGAATAGAATAGAATAGAATAGAATAGAATAGAATAGAATAGAATAGAATAGAATAGAATAGAATAGAATAGAATAGAATAGAATAGAATAGAATAGAATAGAATAGAATAGAATAGAATAGAATAGAATAGAATAGAATAGAATAGAATAGAATAGAATAGAATAGAATAGAATAGAATAGAATAGAATAGAATAGAATAGAATAGAATAGAATAGAATAGAATAGAATAGAATAGAATAGAATAGAATAGAATAGAATAGAATAGAATAGAATAGAATAGAATAGAATAGAATAGAATAGAATAGAATAGAATAGAATAGAATAGAATAGAATAGAATAGTAGAATAGAATAGAATAGAATAGAATAGAATAGAATAGAATAGAATAGAATAGAATAGAATAGAATATAATAGAAAAGAATAGAATAGAAAAGAAAACAAAAGAATAGAACAGAACAGAACAGAAGGGAATAGAATAGAAAAGAATAGAACAGAATAGAATAGAATAGAATAGAATAGAATAGAATAGAATGGAATCGAACAGAATAGAATAGAATAGAATAGAATAGAATAGAATAGAATAGAATAGAATAGAATAGAATAGAATAGAAGAGAATAGAATAGAATAGAATAGAATAGAATAGAATAGAATAGAATAGAATAGAATAGAATAGAATAGAATAGAATAGAATAGAATAGAATAGAATAGAATAGAATAGAATGGAATAGAATAGAATAGAATAGAATAGAATAGAATAGAATAGAATAGAATAGAATAGAATAGAAAAGAATAGAATAGAATATAATAGAATAGAATAGAATAGAATAGAATAGAATAGAATAGAATAGAATAGAATAGAATAGAATAGAATAGAACAGAACAGAACAGAATAGAATAGAATAGAATAGAATAGAATAGAATAGAATAGAATAGAATAGAATAGAATAGAAAGAACAGAATAGAATAGAATAGAATAGAATAGAATAGAATAGAATAGAATAGAATAGAATAGAATAGAATAGAATAGAATAGAATAGAATAGAATAGAATAGAATAGAATAGAATAGAATAGAATAGAATAGAATAGAATAGAATAGAATAGAATAGAATAGAATAGAATAGATTAGAATAGAATAGAATAAAACAAAACAGAATAGAATAGAATAGAATAGAATAGAATAGAATAGAATAGAATAGAATAGAATAGAATAGAATAGAGAAGAATAGAACAGAATAGAATAGAATAGAATAGAATAGAATAGAATAGAATAGAATAGAATTGAACAGAACAGAATAGAATAGAATAGAATAGAATAGAATAGAATAGAATAGAATAGAATAGAATAGAATAGAATAGAATAGAATAGAATAGGATAGAATAGAATAGAACAGAACAGAATAGAATAGAATAGAATAGAATAGAACAGAACAGAATAAAATAGAATAGAATAGAATAGAATAGAATAGAATAGAATAGAATAGAATAGAATAGAATAGAACAGAACAGAATAGAATAGAACAGAATAGAATAGAACAGAATAGAATAGAATAGAAAAGAATAGAATAGAATAGAATAGAATAGAATAGAATAGAATAGAATAGAATAGAATAGAATAGAATAGAACAGAATAGAATAGAATAGAATAGAATAGAATAGAATAGAATAGAATAGAATAGAATAGAATAGAATAGAATAGAATAGAATAGAATAGAATAGAATAGAAAAGAATAGAATAGAGTAGAATAGAATAGAATAGAATGGAATAGAATAGAATAGTATAGAATAGAATAGAACAGAACAGAATAGAATAGAAGAGAATAGAATAGAATAGAATAGAATAGAATAGAATAGAATAGAATAGAATAGAATAGAATAGAGTAGAATAGAATAGAATAGAATAGAATGCAACAGAATAGAACAGAATAGAATAGAATAGAATAGAATAGAACAGAATAGAACAGAATAGAATAGAATAGAATATAATAGAATAGAATAGAATAGAATAGAATAGAATAGAATAGAATAGAATAGAATAGAATAGAATAGAATAGAATAGAATAGAATAGAATAGAATAGAATAGAATAGAATAGAATAGAATAGAATAGAATAGAATAGAATAGAATAGAATAGAATAGAATAGAATAGAATAGAATAGAATAGAATAGAATAGAATAGAATAGAATAGAATAGAATAGAATAGAATAGAATAGAATATAATAGAATAGAGTAGAATAGAATATCTTTATTTGGATTAAAACCACATATGTTCCATCAAATGGATAATAATTTTGGAAATGTACAATATTAAAAAGATATCACATCTCTTAAATATGTGCAATTAGTCTCATGTAGATTAGTAAATCTCATTAGTTGTACTGCACAATATATCAACATCAGTAAATTAGGCTGTAAAGAGTAATAGGTTCATCATCGAAATAGGAAAAGTTAAGGTATAAATCGAGTGTAACCTTATGCAAAAAATGAGAACCATGACTAGCATTAGATTGTATGTATTGTTGACTAACATGATGGTATAATGAATAACGTTTCAAATTTAATAATACAGAATGTGGAAATAAAATCTCAAGAAGGTATGTTGCTGAGCACATTTATCCTTGTCTTTTATTCAACCACGAGAAAGTATTATCATAATCAAAATTTAAAATATCAGCAGGTTTGTAGATTTTGTCTAGTTCAGCACATAAAAATTTGAAAGACGTCTTAGATGGAGGCGTTTTTTAAGCTCCTTTGGCAATTGATTGTACATTTTGTAAATTTTCGAAAAAGAGAATATAGACTAGAGTGGCTGAATAATAATTTACCATTTATATGCGTACCATTATGTATCATAGAATAAATTATGTACCTATTTCTTAGAACATACCTTGCTTAACTCATATCATTTGGTCGAAATTGTTGATAAATATGTACTAGATGAAAAAGTTAGATTAGTAAGCTTAGATGTATTATCTATATACACGAATAAACCGGTAACTGAGGCCATGGATTGTTTTCGACGTTTTCTGGTTGATCATCCCTTAATATTAGAAGGAAGCAAAATGACAATTGGAGACGTCATGGAGATGATGTGTATTTGTATGTTGAAAAATCGTTAGGTTCAACTTGGAATACCACATTAGTTAATGGTAGGCAAAGGCGATTGCATGAATTGGAAGCTGAAGCTAGATCCAGTAAAAGATTAAGAACGTCGGATTAAGATTGACTAATTAGTGGGCTTGTTGTTTAAGTAATAACTAATCAATTATTAAGAATATAGTCTTTTGAAATTTCATCTCTATCTACTCGCTTGATTTTAAAACTCTTAGTGATTTGATCACTAATTTTGTGTCTTCCAGTCCCACCCTACTTATTGAGATTATTCTAATAATACATCATTTAAAAATATTTAGAAGAAATAATTTGTCTGGCGCGTGCAAAGGGTAACTTAATGTCTATTGACTGCAGTTTCATTTAGATGTACTTAAATGTGTATCAATTATATTTAAACTGTGTCTTTTTAGTTATATATACACAAACACATGCACATGCGTGGCATGCGTGGCATGCGTCTGTTTAATGGTATGACAAAAGCTGTTATTAACCAGTCTATCTTGAGTACAACTTGAATGGTTTGAATTTAAATTTAACATGTGCATTGGTCTTTCGGACTTTTAGTTTTATCACTCTTTGCATGTTTTTATAATGAGTCGTTCTTAATTATTGGTCTCCCCTCACCGGAAAATTTGAGGGCAATTTCTGTTACGTCATTTTACATTGATTGTATAAAACGAATATTAAACGCATGAAAATGGTAAATTCTTATTCAGCCACTCTAATCTCAATTAGTAAGATGCAAATAACAGTTACGGAAATGCACACGCACATGGGACACGCTAATATCTAGTGAAAGGTCAGTGTTAAATATAAATAATATTGCCAGAGGAGATAACGCGCTTGCTTCATTAGTTTCATTTGTTAAACCTGTCAGGATGAGCAGACTTATGAATGCTCCTGATAAAGAGAGCCGAAATATATCAAAGAAAGAAAACGACTGGAACAATAAAATTTGCGTTAGTCAAAACACAGATCAGGTAATTTCAGTTATTTCAGGTTTGCAAAAACAATGTTCATTCAAGCAACTCACATATCCGTCTTCAACAACTTTATTAATGCGGTGCATCCACACGAAGTAAAACCAACCAAACAAACAGAAAACTGAGCATCTGCCTTAAAAACTTGTGGACACTATCCCCACTACAACATACATTTCCGTTCACGGCATTCGCTGGTGAACGTTTTGAGGACCCGTTAAGGGTGCCTACAGAAAACTGCTCATACAGAACCTGTCTTTTCCTCTTCTTGTAACGTCGCACGGCACTTACTTACAGTCAGGGTGTTTACACTGTAACGGCTAATAACAATTCGCCGAAATATTGCGTAAATGAAATTCAAATTCAATTTACGCGGCACCAATGGGAAATAAGCGAAATTTACCGTCAAACAATGGCATGCGAGCTTTCGTTTTCAAAACTATTTAAGCACGGTGAATTAACCATGCTAGTCAGTTGTTGCGTTTTCCTTCTGCTGTGCGTTACCTGTACGTGCTGTCTGCTACCGTCATCTACGCCGATTTTTGGACTCGCTTCACACACATTGGCAAACTCAGTCACGCCAATCTTGTTGCTGTACAACTAGTGAGACGGAGCAACATCTACATTTGATCCCTTCAATGTGCCAGTTACTGAAGGACATCAACGAGATTACTCGGTTATTCACTCAACACGGATGTCAACGCCACAACAGAAGGAAAAACAACCCAGTCAACCAGAGCTGGTCTCAATTGTCTAGGAGCCTTTCAAGACACTGCTACGTTAACTGTCTTTCTCGGCATTTGCCAGAGAAAGCAATACCGGCCCAAATAAAGGCCCCCAAACAATACTAACTCAGCTATCCTTGGCTCCTAACTGACTTTGTAACGCCGCTTGTTGACATATTAGCAAATCACGAAACTGGTATAAATACAATCGACTGTGTTTCTTTTAAATTTCTTTTGGGAGTAAAGTAAAGTGACATTTGTATATACCACGTTTTACTCTGGTTGTTAATCTTTCTAAAGTCGAGGTCTTGTGGGCAATTTTTGTTGGGAATTTTGTTTGAAGGAAGGTGTTCTATTCAAAATTTTTCTCCCACGTACTAAACTGTACACATTGGTGATCTCGTGTGCCATACTGTAATGTGTAATAGGAATATTCTTTTTGAATTTGTGAAAGAACATTATTAACTGTACGCAAGTGCAGAACTGTGACTTGTGATTTTGTGAAAGAACTAATTTCATCTGTGTTCTGTGCTCATCACGCCAAATTCAAGTGCAGAAGATTCTGTTTCAACTGTGGAAGCAGATTTTGGGTAAGCGTTTCGTTTAAAGTCTTTTTATACATTTCATATTGCTTATAAATTTGTAATTTTAAGATTCCGTAAGAGTGTTTGAATGTCAGGTCCAATTTTGTATATTGATGTTCCTATTTTGGATGGAGATAGTGAACTATTATTTATGTGCGTAGACTCTGCGTTCTCTCCGTTTCCAGATTATAACAGTCATCAAAAATTGTCAACGGTTTTTGCTAAACTACCTTCAAAATTGCATCTCCGGATATATCCAAAGCTTAAGGCCATTAGGAAACTACCCAATCTCATTTTGGGCCTCTAAAATGAAGTAGAATTTTTGCTCGATTACACTGAATCTGAACAAATAATAAATAAGTAATCACATTTAGACATGCCAAACCTTGGCCTCATTGAGATTTTAAGGAAATTGCGGAAACGTTGGTATGAAACCAATATTTCTTATCATGAGGCTAAGGTTTTTTATTAAAAATCTTCCACAGTCACTTAAATTGTTCGTCCAACAACTCCCCAACACTTTCTCTATAGATGATTTATCTAAGAGCTGCAAATTAGACTTTAGGGTTTTGGAACTTAAGTTAAATTCGTCATCCTTTTGTCCTTCCCCGCAGGATGATAGGATATGCACTATAGAGAGGACAATAGCGAACATGGCTAAAGTTCTAGGAGGATTTCTCATGGGGAAATCCGAGCTAAATCAGGTGAACTCTTGACCAAATTTTACGGCCAAAACACATTGTAACAGTAGGCGGCGATCGAGATCCCCGTAATCCTTAAACAGATATTCCCCAAAGAACTGGTACTTTAATCACCATAATTTTTTTATTCATGTCAAGTCTGTCTCTGCCGTTCAGAAGAATTTCCGAATGAATGCCAATTTCCACAGTTGACGGGAAAGACCACAGAAAACAGGCGCAGTGGAACATCAGGATCGAGAAACTTATAGCGCAGAAAGTAAAAGACCGTACTATCTGCGCATCAACAGCATCAACGACCCGACAAAGAAGCAATCACTTACAATCTGACATTCCTATTGACTCTTTTCGTCCACGCCGTATATGCCACATAGACAGACAAACTGACAATGTCAGTCGCGATCACCAGCCTATTTGTTTGCATGACCCGGCCAAACAGCCCAACGAACTTCTGCATCTTCTTTATTTTAGAACTGGCGAAGAATTCATCGTAGACACAGGTGCAGCAAGCTCAGTTCCCAAGGATGGTTCAATGGCTGAGATATCGCTAGGCGTTCCACTCGCAACAGCTACATGGGAGCCCATACCTACTTATGACAGCCGGTATCGTACACTCATCATAGGTTTGCGGCGTGAAATTACTCACAACCTCATCGTCGCTAAGGTCTCACACAATATAATAGGCCTTGATTTCCTTTTGAAATTTCGGCTCATTGTTGGTCTTACCAATCAAAAGATCATCGACCTCTCCACCGAACTTAAACAAAGTTTTTGGAACTCGCCTCCGAGCGTTTGGAGTTACAGGTCATTCAGCCAACCCCAGTGCATCATTCAGCAGAGATATCAACAGCTCTTCAAAAATACAAGTCGCTTTTTGTTCTCAGCAAGTCAGAGCTACGTGTCTCCAAAACGATGCACCATATCGTCCCAGAAGGACAACCTATTGCACTCAAGAAGCTTCCACTGGCCCCTACTAAACTGAAAGCTGCCCAATAGGAATTTTCAAGGCTGTTGGAAGAAGGAATCATCAGACAATCGAAAAGTTCATGGGCGTCACCACTGCAATTAGTCTCCAAATCAAATGGATCGTACAGTGCCTGCGGAGATTACCAGAAGTTAAATTCAGAGACAAAATCTGATGCATATCCTATTCCAAATATTAACACCTTACTTGAAGAACTCAACGGCAGCAATTTCTTCTCAGTAATGGACTTCATGCAAGCCTACCACCACATCCTGGTAGCGCCAGAACATATTTTTAAAAACTTCGGTCATCACTGGTTTTGGCCTTTTCGAATATATTTACATGCCTTTTGGGCTTAAGTATGCTACACAGACATTTCAAAGATTCATGGACAACATATTTTGCGACAACGCCGCTTACTGTATGTCATATCTCGATTGCATAATGGTATTCAGTCCAGACTTAGAAACTCATGCCAAGCATTTACGAAATTTTCTCTCACGTTTATTCAACCACGGATTCAAGATCAATTGTGACAAGACGCAGATTGCAACTACATCCGTGGACATCCTAGGGCATCGTATCACACCACAATGTATTCAGCCTTTGCCGTCAAAGGCGAATTCAATCAGAAATATCAAGTCACTGGAGATTGTTAGTGAATTGCAGAAAAATTTTTGAGTCCTAAACTGCTATCACAAGTTCTTTCCCCGGCCTTTCAATACAATTTTATCCTTTGTGTAGGAACCTGCGGAATCGAAAAGGACTTAGCAAGAATTCCATCATTACTTGGTCATCTGAAGACGAGGAATTACTTCGAATTGCCCTCATCTCGTTAGCAAATGCTACAATGCTTACGCATCCAGACTTTCAACGCCCACTTCTACTCACGACAGATGCTTTAGAATTCACTAATGTAGCCACGTTGGAACAAGAGATCGACGGAGTTCGGAAGCCTATCAGTTTCTACTCTCGTACATACCAACCAGTTGAAACGAGATACGACACTTTCGGTCGAGAAGTCCTCGCCATCCAGGACGCAGTGCGTCATTCTATCAGCATCATCGGCAGCAACAGATTTGTTCTTTTAACAGATCATGCACCATTAGTTAGCGCACTTCGAAGCGCGACTTCAACTATCGCCAAGTACCCTGCCAGAAAAGAAAGACAGCTTTCACGTCTAAGCAAATAGCAATTTGACATCTTTCATGTCAAGGGAGAACAAAACTTCATTGCAGACGCCCTTTCCAGGCAAGACGTCTGGCTACAACCACCTTCGCCGTCGCCATTTACTGTCAACTCCGTGACACTGAGCAATCCTGCACTAACGCCATCCCTCCTGCAAACATTCACATTCAAAGATCAGTAGCGTGTCACCCCACCAAGTTCATATGCCGTCTCTGGGAAGGCTAACCAATTGTTTACTTCGCGGGAACGCTACCAAACAATCCAGTTCTGCCAACCAGTCTTCAGAGAAAAGTCTTCAACTCAATTCACGCAATTTCTCACCCACGAAGCAAGGCAACTGTCCGACTTCTTACAGATTGTTTATTGGGGTTACAGGCTCAGGCAGAAAGCTAAACGATGGGTCTACGAATGTGTCATTTGTTAGAAAAGAAAGATGACACGGCACACTCGTTCTACTACTTCTCGCTTAGCCATCGTCCAAATCGACATAGATCATCTGACAAAGGTTCAAGGTTTCAGCTACCTTCTAACTATGGTTGATAGATTTACACGAAAGCCTGCGGCATTGCCTCTTGTCACCATTTATGCAGACGAAGTAACTAACGGTTTTATCTCTGCATGAATATCCAATTATGGTGTTCCCAATGAGGTCATCACTGACAGAGGCACTTGCCTCTCATCGAATCGTCTCAAAAACACCTTGCGCTTCATGGGATGCACTTTACGCCAGACGACTCTATAACATCTCCAATCTAACAGTATGGTAGAGAGAATGCATGGGAAACCCAAAGCTGCTTTAGAATCCTCGTACATTAATAACGACTAGAGAGATGCACTACCTTTAGTTATTCTTGCCATGCGCTTCCGCACTCGCGAATCCACTAAAACGTTTGCGTTCCAACTCTTGTATGACATGGATCTAAGCCTGTCTAGTCAGCTCCTACGTCTAGTACCCGCAAAGAATGACCCACAAGACGAAAATACTCGCCTCCGTCTTTATTTCGGTAACAAGTCTGAACAGCAGCCGAGACATACGCCTCGTCCAGTCTTCGTTCACCCGCAGCTCTACAGCTGCAATAGAGTACTCGTTCGCAACGACATTGCTGTTGCACCTCTTAATTCAAAGTATCGCGGTTCTTACCCGATTTTGCTCAGGCAATCCAAATACTTCATTATCAAGAAAGGCGCGAGACCTACATCAGTAAGCATAGGCAGGTTGAAATCGTTTATCTAAACGCCTGATCCTGGGAACATTCAATCTTCTACACACTTCTCAGGCTCTATCTGCCTACAATTTCAACCTAGCAATAGCTTGCTTTGCATAACGCGTAATTGATATTTTTAACATTAATTTTTCGTTATTCTACGTATCACATTTTTAACTTTACGCGCATCCCTCGCGCCCTATGTTACGCAAAGTGACCTATGAATCCACATGATTCATTTTATTTTTCTCAAATTCAATTGTCTCATGTGGTATAACCAGCTGTTCTAAGTTAACAATGGTGTAGCATTTTTGAACAGCTTTTTGGTATTATGCCATCTCTGTGGCAATGTTCGAGTAAACATTTTTTATGAAGTTACCCTTTGGTTTTCATGTATATATTTTTACATTGTAACGTATGGCTCACACATGAGCTCACAATGCCTATTTTGGTATGACCAGATACTTAGAGCTAACGCATTTGTGTTACAACATTAAGTAGTTATCAGCTTCATATCATGGTACAGGCCACTTTAAATGTATACCTCAACTTCATCAGTTGCACAACGACTACTACAAATATCACAACCACACTAGATTCTTTGGTCGTATACAAACACAATGACGGGATCCAGCCTTCCCAGGTTTTAAATAAACCTGGTAACTTCAGTGGCAATCTACCTTGAAATCCTCACGCTGCGGCTCCCAAACCTTAAACTGCTCTATTTTTCCTTACGCGGTATGACCGACCACTAGAGCTAACAATTTGTGTAGCAGTTCCTAGTGGTTATTTGGCATCATATCATTGTTGAAGCAACCAACAAGAAAACTTCAGCCCAAAATTTGCGGTATATTTTTATAGCTACATGCAGAATAATTTCCAGTTGCGTAACTTGGTTGGTACTCTGCCATGCATTTCTTATCAAGCCTAGCCGAGAGGAATATTTTTTCAGAGAGGAAAGTGATGTAACGACTCAAAACAATTCGCCAAAATATTGCATGAATCAAAATTCAAATTCAATTTACGCGGCACCAATTAGAAACAAGCAAAATTTGCCGTTAAACAATGGCATGCGAACTTTCAATTGAAGGCTATTTAAGCACGGTGAATTTACCATGCCAGGCAGTTGTCCCATTTACCTTATGCTGTGTGCTACGTGTCCATGCTGTCTGCTGTCGTCACCTACGCTGCCTTTTGGACTTGCTTAACACACATTGACAATCTTGTTCCTGCTCAACTAGTGAGTCGGAGCAACATCTACTTTTGATCCCTCAAGTGTTCCAATTACTGCATACAATCAATTATTAATCATGGTTACCTTTTTTCTTACAAACTGTTATACTCGAATTATATCTTAAATTTTTCTAATTTTGATGAAAAATCTATCACTCTTTACAGCTGAACTTTCTGATGCTGATAAATTGTACAGTACAACTAATTGCACATATGTATGTGATGTGATATCTTTTTATATTGTACATTTTCTAATTTTATTATTTGATGGAACATGTGTGGTTTGAATCCAAATAAAGATATTTTATTCTATTCTATTCTATTCTAACAATATTACTCAGCTACTCTCCCGACACGGATGTCAACGCCAAAACAGAAGGAATAGCAACCCAGTCAACCAGTGCTCGATTCAAGTGTCTAGGAGCATTTCTATACACTGCTACACTAACTGACTTTCTCGGCACTTCCCGGAGAACGCAATATTGGTCCTAATAAGGGCCTCCAACAATACTAGCTCAACAATCCTTGGCAACTAACTGACTTTGTAACATCGTACGGTATTTACGTCAAACTGGGGCCTTTACAACGCTTAATTCAAGTAATCCAAATATTTTGCACGCGTAATTTTAAGTTTCCGATTCTGATATTTTTTATATTAAGATTAAAATGATAAAATTTGCCAATTTTTAAAAACTCTTATATGTTTTCTTAGAGCATTTTTTAATTTCATATTATTTACGTTTATGTATGAACAGGCTAGAAGTTAACTCAAAGGAATAATTGTTTGTCTTTTATTATTTCAGTTTTGTCTAAGGCAGCCCCAGCTATCGAATTTGTTGCATTATCTTTCAGATTTTTCATTATATTGTTAATGCAGTAGTTATGCCTTTAAATAACCTAAAAGGCGTTGTTTCAGCAATTGAAAAATCGAATGGTGAGCTTTAGTTTTTCTTAAGGTGTTATAGGGTCCGTCTCTATCCTGCAAGAAATTGCTGAGAAAAGTACCGAACTTTTTGTTAGGAATTTGAATGAACTTGACTTGCTTTTTGATACCTTCGATATACCTACATACGGCATTATACATGCGACTATTCTGTAGGGTTATTTTATATTATTTATCACATTAGCAAGGCCAAGTATTCTGTCGCACCACCTGATCGTGATGTATTAATTGCTCAGTCTATATCCTTTTTTAACTTGGCATCAGACGTCGTTATTATGAAAATGCACATTGAAAGTATTTTTGTTTACGTAAATGACGCCAGTATGCTTTATTGCTCAACGCTTCATGGAAAACTTAATAGCATGGGATCTTTCATTACTTGGTATCGAGCCTCTCAAAAGATTTCTGCATCGCTTCCAGGTTGCTCCCGAACAGTTAACATCTATTCATCACATTATTTGTCAAGTATATATAACTACATTATTTTGATTTTTAGCTTGCGCTAACTGCAAAGTGCTTCTCGCCTGTTCTCCCCATACTCGATTCACTTATCCTTGATGTCGATAAACGCGTAATCTCTTTTTACTTATTTGATTTAGAAGTACTTTGAGGCGAAAGACTATTTGCTATATTTTTATTATGGAGGAATGATATATGCGGCAATGAAACTGTGGAGGAAATCTCTCCACTTTTTCGATCTTGTATGAATTTTATATTTTAATTCTAGTGTCTGATTATATCTTGTCAACGCCTAAATAGAATTGTCCTGGATGCAGCGCAAAAACGAGTACTGGTATCTTTGATTCATTTCGGAAGTGTAAGTAAATAGTTTGTGGATGCTAAAAACAATGCGAAGCATTGTGCAATTGTAATAATGATAAATTTATTTAGAAAAAAACTATTAAACAATCACAATAAATAGTTGAGAATAAAAGCGCTTTATTTGATTTTATATAATATTTTAATCCGAGAGCATATTGTACACAAATTCAACGTTGGATTAGAAGTTCAAACATATTTATGCTTTGTTGGAGCGTGTTGTGTCAGTACATTTTGGGTGATCGAAAGAACGCTTCGAAGAAATATAAAAGTTTGAGCTATAAAACAAAAACAGCAGTGTATACGCTAACTTGAAGACTACTGACTATATGCCTAGTTAGCATAGTGGTTTCTAGATTTCTAATAGTAGGAGTCTATAATTTTTCTCTCGCTTTGATAGAGTTTGACTAGGGTAGACACATAGTAGTCTGTTTACTTGCGTATACTGACTAAGTACTGATTCGTGACAACATTATAGGCATTGATCCTTCTTTGTAGAATCTGCTTCAACTTGTTCGTGTACGATACGGAAGGTATCACGTCTTTTCGTCATTGGCGAAATTTCAACCCTGAATAGTAAATTCAGACGCTCTGTTACCGAGTAGAATTATGTGAGCCCTGATTATTTTGTTTTTGTGTCCTGTTTATACTCTAAATCTCGGGTTAAAGTAGAACCAAATATGGCTCGTATTCATAGAAATTCCGACCTGACGACCGGCGGACCAGACGTGCAGGGCAAGTTTCGGCTACTGAAGGAAACTGGCAACTGATATCGGGGCAAATACTGTTCATTAGCCTCGGTTGGCAGACTATCTAATAGGCGGAAAACTCTGAATACAAACCATCCTCACTAGAAATGGGCGACCTAGTTTTCTATTACGGTCCACATATAACCATGAACGACTTACTGATATATGGAAGAGAAGCATTAGTCAGTTTTGGCTTGTATATGGCTTTGTATGATGATGAGAATCAAGTGTGTAAGTTTTTTCCTAAGTGTTATTTAATAGAAATCACTAAGTTTCGCTATTATCATATGTGATTTCATAAATTTTGTTTTGAACGGTTGCGCTTTTGATATTGTCGAGTTAGATAAATTACGTTTTCATGTAAAACATTTAAAATTATCCGGATGTAGATTGCTTGTTTCGCTAGATTATTGGTTTTGTAGCGTGATTATTTTAGAGAATGGAAACATTCTCAAGTATCTTTTTCAAGTTGATTAATTATTAAAATACAATTCATATTCGTATAAATTATCTGATAATTTTATTGCAATATTACTGTTTTAACCGGTTATCTGTTTTACAGTTGTGATATTTTTAACTATTTGTAGCATACTTCTGAACAGGATGTTTCACGCAATCAGGCGCTTAAATATTTTGTAAGATTGATTTTATAGCCTTTTTATGCTTAATTATACTAGTCTTCCAACATTTTTACGACTATATCCGTTTTATTAATTTAATATTTATTTATTTTATTGCTATCGATAGAACCAAAGATAATTTTTATGAAACAAACATTATTACTTTGTCAGTCCGGTAAAGCAAGATGAGTAATTTCTGTTTTGGACTTATAGTTTGCTACTAACTAGTGTGCAATTAATATATCATAAATCTAACTTTTCTATTATTGTTACCAGTTTTAATTTATGTAAATATTTTTTAGTACATTCATTTTATCATTTGCTAATTTTCTTCATATTTCTTGTTCTTTATATTAAACATTATGTTTATACGTGATTTCTATGTTGAGTTAATGCATTGTTATGAGGAATGCTTAAAGAGAAAGCTCACAATACGAATGTCCTTTTTATTTTTACAATTGTGAACGTTGTACTTACCAGCGTTATAGCAAACCGTACTTTGAACTTATTGACGCTTTCGAACATGGTGATCGAATGGATCTTGCAACAGTCGTTGAAAAATTTCGGGAGACGTTTGAAGCGGTAAGTCAAGTTTTTTGCTGTCGTTAACATTTTTTATTGAAGCATTCTAACATTTGTATTGTATGTATTGCTTATCTGATATCCGTTAAACTCAATGATACTGGGCTTTCTGTGGCTATTTAAAATCCTGCTATCCACGATGCACTGTAATTCACATATTTATTGTTGACTATTTAAATCAGCCATTTGAACTTAATGATTTCAGAAACCGAAATACAATGAGAGCAAACATCTGTATATTGTGATCTAAGTTCTCTAACACGAAGTGCTCCAACAATACCTAGCGCTGTATAGTGTAATAAACCAAGCTAATACAGAACCACTACAGGTTCTAATACGCTCCTATGTGTAATCTTTGCGCGTTGATGCAAAATTGCCAATATGCTAATTCAGTAGCGCTGTGAAAGATATTTACTTTATCTGTTATTTTTTGTTTCTGTCTTCTCTTTAGTATGTTTTTTATTAAATTTAACGTTACTAACATTACTCTCAGGTCCCACCATACGTCCGATCGATTTTGTCACTGGCATCGAGCCAAATAAATATTGTCTTGTTTTCAAATAATTACTATTTTGCATTTATCTGACCATAACTTTGTTCAAAATTTTTATTTTGTTCACGATCTACGCAATTCTCGATGTATTTCTCAAGAATCCACTCTGCACACCGAATAAATACAGATATTAAAAGAGTAAAAATTCTCATTTAAGTTGGTTCATTAACAATTATGATGGTCTTACTCAACAATTAATGGTGCTTCAGTATATTTAGGTATTTTTATAGCGGTGACATGATCAGTTAAAAAATTAATTCACGTGTATTCTCATCAAGCTGACGCTACATTGATTTAATGGAACTTTTCCTTTGTACGTGCCAAACTATTTTTTATTTTTACAATGTTTATTTAAGTGACTATCGATGGCGTTGGGGGTTAGAGAATGACAAAACAATACAAATATATCAGTAATATATTCATGCTTAGATAAATAATGAGAGTTATTATGGAAAAAATAATCATAGTAATATTTCTAGAAAAAGTGTTATTTCGCATATATTTATTGATATGTGGTACACTCAATACCGGACCACAATTACTATATACAAATTGATAAAAATAAATAAATTATATTGTGAGGAATCGAACTGCGAATAATCCTAAAATTGATTATGAAATAGTCAATTTATAAAGAAATAAACACCTGATCCATTAAGTATATACATTTGTCAGTATAAACTAATAATCCTGTAGTGTATAAAAGGCAATTCATACAATACTTAGTTTATACTGACATATGTATGTACTTAATGGGTCAGGTGTTTATATCAAGATCGCTTCATTATAAAGCTATATTTAAGATAATCTAAATACAGCTTTCTTAATCTTTGATGAAGCTAGTTTCCGATTCCGATTCGTAAATTTTCCGCTTCCTACCCTTAGTGCTGTGTCCCAAATAACGCCTAGCGATTTTCTATCACTGCTTTATTGAGAATTTGAACACTACTGAACTTTAATACAACATGTAATAAATCTTGTTGATCTTTTAAGACTGCGTATCGATATGCGTCGATAGCCTTCTAAGCTTTTCTAAAGAAATTTGCGCGAAGTGTAGATGATACTTTCTTACAGCTGCTCCGTTTACGTAAAAGTAGTGTGTAAATGGAACTTTGTTTATCAAGTTACTTATTTAACTGTGCTCCAATAAATGTCTTTTTAAAATATACCTATTAAAATAATCTTTATGCATACAATATCGCTGCTGTATATACACGATGGAAATTTAATGATGTATCGCCTACATTGAAGGTATACCTTTCATCAGTAGAATTTAGCGGTTAATATAGATATTAATCTTTCACATAAAATTGCTATATATGTCAATCAATTAATTAGGATTAACTCATGAACCTTTATACATTAATTCATTGAAGAAAATAACTTCCAAGCATTGAACAGAACTAAAATTTATGAATCTATTTCAAATATGATGACATTAAAACTAATAAATGAAAAACGGTGATTATATAAAATTTATTATCTATAAATATATTGATTTTTTGTGGCTTCTTTCCATAAGCTTGATTCAAATTAAGAAGGAATTTTATTGACTCTTGATATATCCAGTGGTGCAGTATTATCTATTTGACAAGGAAAAAACTGGCCAATGTACATTTTTTTTATAAAATGGTTCTGTTTTTATATTTTGCGTACAGTATTTTAACCTCCTTCGAAATTCAGAATCTGGTTTAACCATTAGCTTCTAATAAACTTTAAGTTCCTGTTGTTTTGTTTCATAAAGTTCGATATAAAATCTTATAACTTCTTTCATTATTGATTCTATTACTCACATGTCTAAATTAATCCTTATCTTTAGAATCGCACATGCTTAAGCTCTTTAATGTTAAAGACTTAATTCCCATCTTCATTCTATATGGATGATTTGACTTGTAATTCAGGTGTATACATTTTAATGTGTCCTTTCACGAAATATATCTTTAAAATTATCATTTTTTTAAATCAAATTGACAGTCTTAAATGATAATGTTCTATTTATCTCTCTTTCTAACGTTAATTAATCCGCTCACTAGATAATATAATTCAACGGATTTATTTAATTGTCCCTCAATACGTTTACACCATAGATAAGTAAGTCAATTAGCTAACATAAAGTGTCATTCTAATTTGGTTGACTCCAAATAATGCAATAATATACTTTATACTGGAACAAAATTACAGAATTTAATAGCTATATATTGTTTTTTTTTTGCCGAAAGCAAATGTGTATGCAGGTTTTTATTACGTACTACGGAGCTGGAAATAAACTAGTTCAAATTGGATCACAGAGACGTACAAGTTAGTATGAACAAAGGCGCATTCAAGCAGAAAGAAAGTTAAATTCGTATAAAATCTTCGGCAATGCAACTTAAAAGCCAACACACCGTATATAATACACAGGAGTTTGTAAAAGATACAAACACAGTGATTTTCGAGATACCTAACCTGTACAGAGAACCAATACAATGGTTATGAAAGTACCGAGCTTGCACAGAGTACCAACAAAAAGATTATCAAGATAGGCTTAATTTCACCAGAATTGAGAATTACATTTATTTATTACTCCAGCATATCAATATACTGATCTCGGTTGACATCAGTCACACATTTAGTACAGGTCGTATTATGTAAATAATTATGTTGGTACCAGCTCGATATCTGGAAAACAGTTCAGTTGGCGACATTTCCAAGCTGGGTATGTATTATGTGTATTGAATTGGCATTGAAATCTTATAGCCGATGGCTTTACATGAACTCATTACTGCTTGCTTACAGAGTCATGTAAGATAGTGTTCTGTCCAGATGTCTCACATTTATTAATCTAACATATAGAGGGTATAGAGCGTAGTACCGGCTCCTACTAATGAATTACCAGTCAGCACGGAACGAATGTGTACATGCGTTTTTAACTTTTATTCATGTTTGCTTCGGTATATCCTATTTGAGTTAATTTGTTACTAGGTACGCAATAACAAATATACAATTTCGCTTATTTATGTGAATATTATAGAATGAAGATATTGTTTGATTTTCAATATAACGTGAAAAGCATAAATTGTAAAAGAGTTTTTCGATGAAAAACGATGTTTTAACTGTAAAAAAATTTGCTTTTGAATGCCGTAAAACGTCTAATCTAAGCACTCGTTTTGGTCCTAAAGTCAATATTCCTTCCATTATTTTAAGTTATAAAGGTTCTGGCATGGTACATATATTAAATAGTTATCATTCCAAAATAATTTTTCATTCTGATTTTGTTAAACAATACTACTGCTATGTTTCTGTTTTTATAATTTTTGTGCTTAATGGCGATAAATCGTGCCTACTAAAATATTAACGTGTATTAATGCGCACTACCAGCCTTGCTGAATAGTGCACTGTTAAACTATAATTTTATATCTTCTACCATTCAGTGTTCATTTGCAGACCACACGTATCTGCGAATGATTTTTTATGGTTATGCAGCAGTGGGTGATCTGTTTTTATTGATTATGTTAACAACTAATTATATTTAATGCTTATTCGGCCACTCAAGTAAAAGCCAAACTGCATGAGCAGTTTTTTATTTTAAGTTTAATAAAAGAATATTTATGAATGAGTTTTTCGGTACACAGGCAAACATGTAATATTATAAATTTTTGTTGTTAATTAATTATAAAATTATTATGCGTATGTTATTTGAATTTAATTGTGTAGGCTTATTTATATTTTAAATCAATTTTTATATTGTGACATTTAATCGTTCGACCATTTTACAATTAATTTGAACAGTATAATTTTTCTATTTTTTTCATTTAGGACCAAAATATGGGACTTATTAAACAAGTAATTGCCAAGCAAATGAAACACAGGATTCGTTATCTGACTAAAGTAAGATTTATAATGATGTCATCTGTCTTATTGCTCATTTGGACAATTTTTCATCGTTCACTAGTTATTATTTTATATTTCATTTTTTATGAAGTTTAGCACCCTATTTATCCATTTTAGATGAGTATATTATCAATATGCACAATAGCCAATACAATCGGAATTATTTGCAAATCCATAAGTTTAAATTAATTAGTTGGCCCAATCCTTTATTTTTAATGTTATTCACTAGTTAAATTTTGAAAAAATTATACACGACAGTTCATCAATGAGCTCTAGAAGATAAAGAAATTATTGTACCGAAATTAGGTATGTAGAGTTGTGATCCAATCATATTTGTGATTGATTTTCATTAATAGTCGCTAGCTAGTTGATTAAAGGTAGCTCTTGTATATTAAACAAAATTGAATGCGCTTAATGGAATTAGGTTAATAAAGACTAAGAAGTTTTAAAGCTTAAAATTGGGCCGTTTTATTTTATGCGTTGCGCATATTAAGAATTTTTTAAAGATAAAATTAAATGTGTAAATATTCATTAGTAGTAGTATTAGTAGTACGAATAGTTTTTAAGTAATAGCAGCGGTAGAAGTAGCTGTAGTATGTGTTTTATTACTAGTATTAATAGTAGGAGCGGTGGTTTTATCTGTACTCACAGTAGTATTAATAGTTGGAACAATAGTATTTTCTGTAGTATTAAAATTAGAGCAGTAGTAGTATTGGTGGCAGTAGTAGTATATGTTGTTACGCATTAGTTTCGTCACGTTACCGAGAATATACAAAATCTCTCGACATGAAATTAGTATCTTCAATATCTGTCGCTTGATCACGTTTCCCCTTATCTATGCTAACCGAGAGAAACTTCATTGGGCTACATTAATGTCAGTCTAGCGGAAAACAAAATCCAGTGAAGAGTTCTCTGGTTAATTCTATCTAATGGACATTGGCTTTTCTGGAAATCGGTTGTACGACAGACCCAAATCTCAGTTTGCTCATATATATATTTGTATGCATTTATAACTTTTTATTGCTCACGTTGTTGCATTGTTACAAATGTCCGGCCTGGCGAGCGGCAGGCCCTAACAAGTCGTGCCAGCAGCATTAGTATATCCCTAGCTGGAACTACAACGATTCAGTCTTCATCCCAGTTTATTTAAGGCTTTGAGTTTAATTCTGCTGTGCAATACCACGTAGCGTTAAATTGGCATGAACAGAACGAGGCTAAGCGTGCCAATCGCTAAAAGCACATTTCGATTTCTGAACGATACTTTTACTGCAGATGCTTTGGCAGATGGTGCTCTCAGCTTTGGTAAGTAGACAATCTATGAGGAGTAAAACTATTTATAAATCATTAATGCATTCAATGAACTATCTAGTGTTATTTTACAGCTTTCATATAATAATTGGATAATACAAAAGGTAATGATTGCATACTGTATTTCTTACTTACTTTACTTTACTGCGGCTGACTCCTTTTGGAGGATAAGCCGGCTCCATTTCATGGAGTTTCTTGGGAATTTGGTACAAGTGGTGTCCCCTCACCACTCGGTTTTTTGATCGAGGACGCACCTCTAGCCTTTGCACATCCAAGCGCAGTCTGCAAGGCAGCAGTAATTTGTATGGTTGCTGGTGGCTGTTGAGAGCTCATTCGCCATTCGGAAGTACGGGGTACTGTCCAGGAGTCCATGTAATCCTGTGGCTGTTGTCCCCTTTTGTGGCGGGGAACACACGCTGCGTCATGGTGCCGTCGTCGGGCTCATGTGGTATTTTATAGGAGATCCGATTGCCGGTCGGAAATCCACCACGCCCTGGTGACACCACCGCCATAGCCCCGTTAGCCCATGTACGATCGGCCATCGAAACATGGTTGACACCGTCGTACCACGTTGAGGAGGGGATGGTCTCGCACTGGCTCTTTTCTGAGTCCTACATTGTGGTTGAGTGAAATATTGCCACTGCAGGCAATTCATGTTCTCGTTCCGTTATTTAATCTTTACCTACTATTCTTAAACTAACAAAAGTTACGAATACGGTGGATATTAATCAAATCCCTGAGCAAAATGTCGTTCTGCCAAATATTTCAATCTCAGTTGTCTATTGATAAAAGCAAGAAGTGCAGATAAATTTTTGGTTATGGCTCTCATAGTAGCCAAACTGTGCGCTTAAGTGAAACATTATCTTATTTAGGCGGTAGATCAGCTTTTGGCATAGTTCATAAAGATAGTGGATAATCACATTGCTCTGGCAGCAAAATATTAGGTGAAGTTTAAGCCGTTGCGCCGCGTGACGTCTGACTTCCTGATAGAGACTCAATTAGATCATGTATAATTAAGGTATAAATGGTGTGGTGTTTTCTGGACTGTCATTTGTTTTAAAACATATTCATCACATTTAAGGGACTATTTCTTCGGTAAATCTTCTACAAATATATAAAACACTTATTAACTGTTATGAATTTTTCAAACCTTTAAAATTGCACAGTAGTGATTTTGATCAATTTCATGAAGTGATTTACTGGTAAAATTCGCCAAAAAATAATTTTGTTTAAATATAAAAACCAGTCCATATAGAAAAGTGTATATATAATTTCAAAATGGCTAACAAGATGGACATACATCCGATGGCTGTGACATCATTGTTTGAACTCGATTCAAATTTCGGGCCTAGATCCATGACAATTTCTGCCTGTGCACCGTAGCGACATATCAATACCTCCTAGGAACATTGGATAAGCCGTAACAACTTTATGTTGACTAACGACACAAATTCTACCCTGTCTGTAAATTTGTCGTTTGTTATGAATATGTTCGTAACAACAACGCGAGCCACTGTCAATGGCCCTACTGAACCATTGCTGGCGATACTTTTGGATGTTGCTCCAGAGCTGCCAGATCTACAACACTTATGACAACCTATTGACACTAGGATGATTCAACGTATTGTGCTAAAATTTATTTACTAATGACGAGAGTCTCTGTAGCACGTACAACTACATTGCTTTACCATCTTTGTGTAGTGATATGTCCTTCACCTGAAAAAGCATCTGGAACATCTTTGGTACCGTATCATCACATTTAAGTTCCTTCAACACGCGTTGGCGCGTGTCGACTTTTCGCTGTGCCTCGCCAATGCACAGCATGGAAGATTTCCGCACTGCTGCTATATTGTTGCCATTTCGCTTGTGACGTATTATCAGTTGATCCTCAGATAGTTTTAAAAGTGCTCAAGTGTCTCAAGTGTCCTGCAGCCGCAAATGTGTAAATGCTTTGTGGTTTGTGTACACATGTATCGGGACTCCAACGACGAAGTGTTAATACATACGCAATTTGCCCTTGTACTACTGACACCTTGATTTCGGTAGCGATATAGTTGCGTTACACTATGCTGGTCCATCGTCAGCTTGCAGCTCTGCACCAATTTCGATGTTTAATGCGTCTGTAAAGTTTGGCATCTGGACTGTTGTTAACGCCATCACCTTTGCTTTCGCTAGATTACACGCGTAAAACAAATGTTGCCTCTCCTCTGTTCAACGGAACAACACGTGTAACTTGTTTATTTGCCCAATTGTTTTATTCTTCGTGGTTCTATCTGCCAAGTATGGTAATTTAAATTTGCTTATGATGAGGACTCATCGCACTTGACTTCTTTATTTAGGTGAGGTAATCATGCCCCATCTTTAGATTTGCGTAATCACTGTAGCCGTGAAATCTTACTTTCTCTACGATTTATATCTTAGAGATAAGGTACAACCTCCACAGCAACGCCTTGCGTATCAGTGTATCGTTGCGTACTTCCAATTCTGCCGTGCTGACTGCAAGATCTAAAGCATCGTCTGCGTAAAGTTCAGTAACTTGCAAATCTCTCACAAATTAGTCCAGCATACGTTGCAATACCTTTGTAACGTATTTAGACCAAATAGCATGCGTGTGAATTGGTAATGTTGCTGTTTCTACACACCAAACTTACACCTATCTACCGGGTGCATACCAATTTGCAAATACCCTCGCTTCAGATCACAGACGGCAAGCCACGCCATGAGTAATACGTAATAACATGTCTTTTAGTACATGCATGGGATACGGATAGGGTATCATCATTGTATTCAACTGTTTTCGAGGTTCCACGATGTTTAAATTGGCTTTTTTTAGAATACGGCCATTAATGTTGTGGTAATGACGACTTTATACTTTTGTAAAGAGAAGTTCAACTGGACGTCAAAGATTTTAAAATGTGTCCTTTGTGTAACCTGCTTGTTTAATAGTGCTTTAGTAAGAGGAACTTAAATATGATTCCCAATATACCGAAATCTTTCTGCATGCACATGCATGCATATATTAATAGATACATGTGCGGAGATGTAAGTCTGCCGATCTGAATGTTCTAATAGGGCTTCTAGTAAAAATATAACTTGCAATAGTAGTAGTTTTTGTTAGAGTTGTAACATAAATACTGACAACAGTAGTTGCAGGAGTATTAGTAGTAGCAGATGAAGTATAAGTTATATTAGTGATAGCAGAATTTCTGTGGAGGGAAATTGGCTCCTGGTACCAGGGCAGATTGAGCTCGTCAGCCCTATTTGGCAGACCATCTAAGA
Source organism: Eudiplozoon nipponicum (assembly GCA_029291075.1). Classification (NCBI taxonomy): domain Eukaryota; kingdom Metazoa; phylum Platyhelminthes; class Monogenea; order Mazocraeidea; family Diplozoidae; genus Eudiplozoon; species Eudiplozoon nipponicum. The sequence continues at coordinate 71,323 of JAQBSW010002185.1, read as the reverse complement.
GGACATAACACGGAATAGAAACCATCCCCGTCATGAATGGGTGACAATGTGGTCTTTCACATCGTACATGTAACCATATATACTACAATAAATAATAGATCCATACTAAATAGGCTGACGAACAGGATAAAATGGGTTGCCATTTCTGCTATTTCGTGCGGGGTGGATTCGTGAACTCGGACTATTTCAACCACCTTCGTTTACTGTACTCAATCCAACGAAACGCTTATTTAGATGCTATGTATATGGAGTATGTTGATCAAACCAATGAGCTTAATGTCAGAATTCGAAATATAGAAAATTGTTCGAAGAAAACTACCATTTATTAAGCACGTACATTGAATACATAAAGACTTGATATGTATTACGTAACCGAAACATGATTTTAGGGTCCCATCAGTATTACAGAACTGGATTAGCCGTCTATATCTACCCGTTAGGCATTTAAGCAACGCTGAATTTCATTTAGGCTGCAAATACACTTTTATCTCAATGTGCAACGATAATAGTGAACGACTGTTTAATACTTGAGTGGTGCATATTCTATACCTAGGTAGCTCGAACTGCACATGTCGTTTAAGACGGCGCCATATTTCGTCCTCTAGCCCCCGGATTACTGGACAAATTGAAAATGTATAACTAAGTTGAATATGAAATGATTGCATCATTGGATAGTTTTGGCTTTTGAGCACGCATGATGTCGCGGACCATGCAGTTATTCTTTGAAGATTGCAATCACGTTTTCTAAAATTGGTGTTACCTTGCTTTGATGATAAAAATTTGGACTTACTATGGACTATGTTTGTGGCATTTCAGTTAGTGGAGATTGTTTAAAAAAGGTGCCTAATTCTTGCCAGCTCGGCTTAGAATAATACTCATAGATCCATAAACTATATAGGATGGCTGGACAATTCCAAGATCAATTTTTATGTATAGCATTATCATAATTGCGGAACGCTAGTCTCGAACAACCAGCAAATTTAGAAATGCAAAATGCAGTCTCATCTCCTGTACACCGCAAAGCTGTATGCAACGTCGCTATTTATGAAAGATGGCGACACAATTTGTTGGGCGTTAAGTAAACTTTTATTTAGTTTTAGATATGGAGATTTTGCCCCTTTCCTGGATGGATTTGACCATCAGTTTCATCTTCAAAATAAGTTATCTTAACTACTGTGATAAGCACCGTGACATAACCCTGACACTAGTGTTATCCGAGGCACTTGCTTTGATTATCTTACGCCGTCGCAATGCCTCATATGAATTAAAAACAAAAAGGGAAAATTCCGGATTCCGGCAACGGAAATGTTGCCTAGATAATATTTTTACATTAAAACAATCACTTGAGCAGCTATTTCGTATTGCCGTCCCACAATAGCCGCTTTAAAAATTAAATTGTGCATTTTATTCAGTGAATTGCAATTTTCTATTCGATATTCTGTTGAAAATGGATATGCCGACTAAATTTGTCAATGTAATAAGTGCTGTGTGTATAAACACTTCTGGTCGGGTTAAGGTCTACACTGAAATATTGCACAACTTTACTATTAGCGGTGGTGTTCTGTTCTATGTCTACTTTATTCAGTTTTTGTTTAATTTTGTAATAGGTGCCATTATGAACCCTACACTTCCGTACGTTAATAATGCCTGCATCGAAGTTATCCGCGGTGGTAGATTAGTCTAATATGACAAAGTAGGTAGTATTATATTATTATCCGGCAACCGAAATTCTGTCCAGGTCATCCTGAATAGATTAGCAGTGGTCATGTAGACCCTCTAAAGTTACGATACTAACACTGGTTCATCCATCAATCACTTCAACTCAGTAGCTTCAAGATGAAGATCGTCACAAAGTTAACAGATGTGCATATCCTGGTACCTGTTGTAACAATTAAGGCAACATGAGTGACGAGCTGAGTATGAGAAGAGCTCTGGCTCGTGTAGCTTTCTCCACCCTTCGTCATTTATGAAAAAACATGAGTATTCCTCTGCATTAAAGGCCGTGTGTGCAGTGCATCTAGACTTTTGTTGTACGCTGGTGAAACTCGGTTTTATAGAAGCGAATAACTTAGACTTTTACAGGAATCCGACTACCGTTCTTTAAGAAGCTTAGCGAATATAGGTTACCAACATGAATTAAATAACACTGACGTTCGTTGAGGTATTTTCGGTTCTGCCAACTAATACTTCCCGTTATAGAAACAAGTATGTCTCAATCTGTTCTGGCTTGGTTGCGTTTTGCAAATGCATTCAATTTGATCGCCCAGTAAAACTCTGGTCTCTCTGCCATTGCCAGTTTGGCATAACAATCAAGGTGGGCAGATTTTTGCATAACAGAAACAGCTAAAGTCAACTATTTTCAGATTGGGTTCTATAGAACTCGATCTTATACCAGAATGGAGTCCACTTACGCATTATAGCTCTTGGTCAGAAGACATGCAACAAATGGCATGTCATCGGGCACAGTGGCAATCTTTATGCTGATTTTGAGTTTAAATAACTTCCTAAATTACTTTACTTAAATGCGAAATTCGATAGTTTTTTAAGGCAACACATTGTGAAAACCTCTAGGAAGCTGCTTTGCTGATGTCACCATGCTTATACGTTGACTTGGCCTAAATTGTATTGTGTAGTGATCTAGGTTACCTCGTTTTTTTGTGTTGCTTAATTAAATATCTCCAACTGAACTAGATCCTTCCATTCATAAATCAATTTCCTTTAAACATTTTTTGTTCTAAATAATTATTTTAGTCATTGTTGCTTTTATTCGTTTTTAAAGTTGTGTTATGGTGATTTAGCAGCGAAGCATCAGTTATTGAAGGCTGTCGTATTGCTGTCTGTAATAATAATGATAGTAATACTAGAAGTAGTAGAAGTATTATTACCAAGAATTGTATTAGTACTAGTAGCATAAGTAGTAGCAGCAACAGTAGACGTAGCTGTATTAGTTGCTTTACTAGATGTATAAATAGTAGGAGCATTTGTATTAGATGCAGTTTTGCGCTAGTGGTATCGTTAGAAGTAGTAGTAGCAATATTAGTAGTTATAGAAGCATCTATAGAAGGGGTAATATTAGGATTGGTAGACGCAGCTGTAGCATTTTCTAGCCGTTATTGTAGTAGCAGCATTGGTTGTAGAACAAGTAGGAAAATTAGTATTATATGTAGTAACTGTTGCAATATTACAAGTAGTTCTAGCGGTTGCAGTGGTAATAGTTGTTGAAGTAGTAAATATATGAGTAGATGAGGTATTACTATTAGTAGTAGTAGTATTAGGAGCATCAGTAGTAGCTGTAGTTGCTGTTACAGTAGTAATAGTGGTAGTAGTAATACTATTAAAAACTGTAGTAGTATTAATAATAGTATGGACAACTATAAGAGTTGTAGTTGTAAAAATACTAATAGTAATAACAGTAGTCAATATTATTTGTTCCAACATTTATAGTATTAGGAAGAGGAAGACTAACAATGATAGTAGTAATAGCAAGAGTATTAGTATTACTTGCAGTAGTTGTAGAATCGAAAAGAATTGTTATAATGGAAGCAGTTGTAGTAGTAGTAATAACTGTTGACATTGCTGTGGTAGGAGAAGGAGGAAGTGTAGGAAGATGATGAGAACTAGTAGTAGAAGTGATGGTAAAAGTTTTAGTATTAGTAGTAGTTGTTGTTGAATTAGTATTGACATCATTAGGAGTTTATATGCTGTAATAGTAATAGTCGGAGCAAATGTGTTAATAGTAATAATATTAGTATAAGCATCAGTAGTAGCTGTGGAAGGTGCTGCAGTTGTGGTATTATTGGGGTAATTATCATTAGCAGACAATCTCTGCGTTGTTTGGCAGAAAAATCTTTGAAGATAATTGAACTATTATTTTAAATCAATTATAAAAATAATTATAATATATTAATTAATCCTGCTTGAAATTTTAGAGTAAAGTGGTATATTTTGAGGTAAAACTTAGATGTTTTGCTAACCCAGCGTTTTCCAATAGTCAAATTAAAAGACCTATTGTCGGCTTAGACATATTATTTAATTTACATCGCGTATTGGCTTATATACTGTTGACTTTACGAGAAGGAATTATGAATAATTCTCCTTCTCTTTGGTTTAACGCAAATACTCAACATTTTAATTATATCCATTTAGTATATTTTAGTGTAATTTTCGTTTTGCAAGGTATTAATTTCTTCCTTCAACAGGACGCCTTGTATTGTGATTTTAAAATATTTTGTGGTACCATTTATTTAATTTACGTTATAGATCATCTTCTGATTGCATACTGTGATATAATTGTATAATATTAAAATCACTCTTTTTATGCTTGCATGTGAAAGCATTGTATCTGACCTGGAGATGATGCACATACATGATTAAATGTCTCCTTTATTTACATACTCTTCTTATTTTCATTTGCCTTTGCTTTTCGAAAATATGGTAGTAGTAATAACAAGAAATAGAAGTAAAACCGAGTCCGATTTGTTGCGATCCACATTATCAAATGAAAATCTAGAATGAATATAAATAAAAGACAGTGAAGTTTAATAATCTCGAAATAAATGGCCATTATCCACTTTCTTATGAATGTTTTTTTCTTCCTAACTAGAAATATACTCTAAAATATATAAATAAGTTCATTTGTTGATAATTGAGGAGAAAGTGAGAATCAAACGCTTATTTTGTGTGCCAAAATTTCTTTTAGTCTTCTTACATTGGGATAGTGCTATCAATTATAATAAAGCTCAAATTCAGTAGGACATAATTTAATTTTATTCCGAGACGTTATGTTAGATAAAACATAAAATGCTGATCGTGCGGTGTGAACACATCGTTAAATCTCGGGGATGATAGGTTTTACATTTCGATAGCACAAAATCGTACAAATGTGGTTTTGTTAAAGCCTCTTTCAATAGAGAATATGATATATAAACATATGATGAGTTTTCTCTACATCGTAGACTGAAACAAGGCCGTAATGAGAATTACATTTCCAATAATGTCGTAACACATTTTTAATACGATTTGATTCTTTACTTGACATTTTTAAAGCGAACAAATATTGCGTTGTGATCGATATAGAGTAAATGCTGATAAGGTATTTTTGACATAATTAAGCTTATTTGGCGTCGATATCATGTTCGACACAGTTACTGATACCAAAAGCCAAACATCCATCACTGTGCGGCCGATCACTGATCTTATTTTTAAGAGGTAGAGATTGAATTTGCATTGTCTTAATAAGCTCAATCCCACCATCAGACCTTGACATTCTTTCTTGTCATTCATTCTTTAAGAGTGTTCTATCGAAAATCTGATTTTCTCGCTAATTTTTGTTGTTAAATAGCGTTTGTATGAGCACCATCTAGATTGTGAAATCAGAGTTAATATTGGAATTTTCAAAATCGTGTACATTTGCATTGAACGACCTTACAAGATAAGTTAACATAGCAAGTCGTTGGACTTTGAAACAGCAGCAGATAATTTGCAAAGCAAAATTGAAAGTTACTGTGAACGCTGGACGATGCCAAACGTCAATTACTTTTCTTAACGAGTCGTCGATAACATATCAAAACTACCGTCTGTCACACGTACTGATGCGTTTTGACCTTACATGATCATCATCAGAGTACGGTGGCAAACTGAATAACGAGGATCAAAACACATTGCATATATATATGTAAAGCAAAATATGCAGCTCTCACCTTTAGTAGTCGCGCATACATTGTACTTGACTGGAAATGTCGGCTACATATTTATTTTTTGCAGCTTTTGTCACACATAAATATAATACAATTAAACAAGTATTGCTTGCGCGAGTGGTGGTAACGATTCTCTAAATTAAGTTTGCGAGTTTGAAGTAAACACCAATCCCATTATATTTAACCAGTCACCAAACAGCATCGGTAGTCAGTTTGCCATCGTTCTATGATGATGATCATGGAAAGTCGAAACGCGTCAGTACGTGTGACTGACAATTGGATTGATGTTTACCTCAAGCTAGTTAACTTGATTTTAAATATTGTTACCACCACCCGCGCAATCATTGATTGTTTAATTTTATTGACGAAACGCGTGTCTAAATGAGAGTATACCTTTCGTTCATGCTGATTTTGATCTGCATTTTCGCAATACACGTTGCATATATATATATATATATATATATATTCTCCATAATCAAACAATATAAACTCATTATATATATATATATATATATATATATATATATATATATATATATATATATATATATTATTAAATGGTGTCATGATTAACTCGAAATGTGATAAATGATATTTATGAAGGTTAGAGTGCATGGATCTGCCTGAGTAATATGTGTTCTTAAATAGTAATTGTTAATTTTGGTGAAAGTTAGCTTGCCGAGATATCCAGTGTTTGTTCCCATTACTTTAGTGTTATTTATACTGAATTGGCATTGAAGTCGTGTTGTTCAAGATATTATATGAAGTTAACTCCATTACTCCTTGCATACTCATTCATTTGGGGCGAGGTACCGGCTGCTATTGATTAGTCGCCAGTATTCACAAAACGTATGTGCAAATGCGATTATTTCTCCGTTCATGTGCTTATTTATGAAATAACATTTAGGCGAAACAAATGAACAATAGGCTAAACATAGATCTAAATTATGCACACCTACGATTGCACTAAGTCTAAAATACTTCAGGAATTCCTTCGCACTTATGATCTATGTAACTGTACTTCATTAAATTTATAGGTCGCATTCTTGACATTTTAAAGAATTTATATATATGTATATGTGCGTGTGTGCATGTATGGCTCTCTGTAAAATCTATGAGGATACTCGAAATAAGGCGCCAAATTCCACCATGACTCGACTCATATTAATACCCTGTCGCAATATAAGACATAAATTAAGCGCAGTCTAAAAGGCGATCTCGAAAAATTTTTGGAATAGAAAGGGCTGAAGAAAATGGAAGTAGCTTTCGCGTCAGGTAATAGTCGCTGTTTGTTCCAACTTATCCGCACCAACAGGTCCGAGAAAGTTAAAGTTAGCGAAACTATAAATGATAGTAACAACGAATTAATAACAATGATAAAACTAACTCGTCTTGACAGGTGGGCTGAACACTTCAGAGATCAATTTTATTGGCCACCCGCGAAATCGGATTCCGATTCCCGAAAGCATGTCTGCATCAACAGTGTGGAATGTTAGTCCCGACGAACCACCCGAGTTTGAAGTACGCGATGCAATCCTATCTCAAGCGCCGCAAAGCCGTCCTATTATTCCACATTCTTTGACCAAATATATAGTGGTTAAAGGGCGTAATACCGGCTTCTACTGATGAGTCGCCAGTACGCACGAAACGAATGTGCATGAGATTATACTTTCCCTTCATGCTGCCTTTGGTTTATCCTTCTGGTCACAACTGAACTAATTTGATACTACGTTCGCAACACCTAATACATACTTGCATCGTGGTATATGTTTGACTCCGGTCGAATCAAGGTTATTTGCTTCGATTATCCTACGTCGTCTTAGCGCTTCACGTGAATCACATACAAGAGAAGAACAGATCGGATTCCGCGCAGGACGAGGTTGTATAGATAATATTTTTACGTTAATTCAAGTTCTCGAACAGAGACATTTATATCACCGTCCCACAATAGTCGTCTTTTCTAGACTTAGGAGGTGCATTTTGATCCCGATGGATGCAGCAATGTTTTATTCCCATATCTTGTCGAAAAGCGGTGTGCCCACAAAATTTGTTAATATTATACGAGCTCTCTACACAAATACTTCTGGTCGCAGTTAAGGTCTACAACGAATTAACACAACTTAGCAACCAACGAGTGGTGTTCGTCAAGGTTGTTCACTTTCCCCATTTTTGTTTAATTTTGTAATCGATGCTATCATGAAAAACACTCTCCCACACATTCAGAACGCTGGAGTTGAAGTTCTCCCGGGAGATAAACTAGTCGATCTTGAATATGCGGACGATATCGTACTACTATTTGACAATCAGCATGCTGCCCAGACCACCTGAAATTCGCACCCTCTGAATGTAAGATACTGTTACAGGATCACCCACCTCACTCCAACGTTGCGACTGCAGAATGAAGATCTTGACATAGTCGACAGGTTTACATATCTTGGGAGCTCTATCAATAACGTAGGCAATATGTCCGACTAGGTCAGCATACGATTTATGGAGAAACGCCAATATTTCACTTTGCCTTAAAGGTCGTGTTTACAATGCATCTGTACGCGCAGTCTTACTATACGCTAGTGAAACTTGGCCTCTGAGAATTGATGATCTAAGACGCTTACAGGCATTCGATTATCGTTGTTGGAGAAGTATAGCACATGTTGGTTACCAACAACGAATAACTAACGTTGACATCTGTAGACGTATTTTTGGATCTGACAATAAGTGCTCGTCGTTAGAATAACAAATAAGGCTCCATCAACTTCGTTGGCTCGGTCACGTTTTGCGTATGTCCTCATTTCGATTGCCCAATAGAGCTCTGTTCTTCCTTCATCCAGCACCGTAAATTGGCGTAAGAAACAAGGTGGGCAGATTTTGACATGGCAGAAACAATTAAAGTTACTTACATCCAAATTGGGTAGTACTCAGGGACCCACTCCTCTGCCGGGATGGGGTCCTCGTGCGAATCACAGTTCTTGGTTAGAAACCCTTAGCGATATGGCACTTTCGAATCGAGCTCAGTGGCGATCCTGTTGCAGATGTCTAGTAGAATCATCTTCGTAACTTTCTTTATTAGTAGGGCAAAGTTAGCTGCGAGGTTTTGGTTTTGTTTAGTGACGTGATAAAGTGAAATCCGCGAGGAAGCTGTATTGCTGATGTCAGCCTTGCCCGAATGCTAACTTGGCCATAATGGTGTTGTGGAGAGGTTTAGTTTGCCTCATTTCTGTGAGTTATCCCTGATAAATTTACTCATAGTAGCAAAGGTATTCCTTCTCTCTCTTTCTCTCCTAAAATCTCACTAATAATTTGTCGAAATTCACTTATATACTTCACTCTTATGGTTACTATGTGCAGTGAAACATTAGTCACTTGACTTTTGTGTGGCTGGACATGATGATGATGAATTAATTGTCATAACGAACAGGATCATTATAACATATATTTGTTTCAGAAGATAAGCTACAAAAAGTAAGCTTCGGGAGATTTAAAATAATTGGACGAAGCCATACAAACTTTCGGCATCGTGTCCGACGGGCTCAAAACAGTCTTACTGGCGCAATTTGACTTCTCAAAACTAAATTATAAAGATGCATATCAAGATATAAATACTGATGCTTTTTATGATTGTCAGAATATGCTAAGGATTTGTTGATAGAAAGTATGTAAATATCTAGGCAATTTATTATGAAGTAGCGGTGTAAAATTATACTTTGTGCTTTTTAATAATCTAACATGTTTCACAATATTTTGCATAAACTGTTCTATTTTGTAAAAGGATCCTAATAATGATGAGAATGCCAATTTAATTTGAAAGATTTAACTTCTTAGTTACTGACAAAATGAATGTAATGAGTCCAATGGTGGCCTAGTTTCGCTTCAGTATATTCCTATTCTTCTAGACAAGCACAGAATTAATTGAATTTAATTATGTGCTATTGAATAGCCGGAATTTTAAAATATCGTTTTTTCCCAAAAACACTCAGATTAATGTATTTTTACCCGCATTATTTCACGTTAACAAATTTAATTACAGTGTAGATGCTTTTAGTTATTGTTAAACGCAATGTGGATATCTTCAATGATGTTTTAAAGAAAATGCTTTAATTGCTATTACTCTTCAGACATTCCTCACGTTATCGCTTGCAGATCTTGCTAACCGTGTAAACGCTGGGAGTCCGGAAATTGCGGAAAAGCTTTTAGCTGAGATGGCAAGTTTAAACCATTTCTTTTTTACATTTACTGCTGAAGTTTATAATGGAACTCATTATTCTGTCTTAAGAAAGAATTATAAAATACATTTTATTATATTGTAGTTTCGCTTATGCTAGTACAAATTTCATTACACATTCTTTGGCCAATTGCTAATTTCAGTTGGAATATATTACTTAATTAGACATTTTCAACACCGAAATATATCGAAATATGCTGCACTTTTTGATAAAAAGCTGATCAACATGTCACGCATTTCATGATTTGGCTGCACCGCTTTGTCTTTGCGCCAACTAAATTCTTATAAAATATGTTGATTAATATTGTAAATTAATTGTTAACCAGTCGTACAACAGACAACTACCGGTTATTTCTTGTAATTCTACAATGTAAATTTGCTGCCACCATTTTAACACTATGCAAATCAATTCACAGGGATCAAACCATAACATGCATATATTGAAGCTAAAGTGCATTTCTCATCACTGATAGTCTCGTATACGTTTACTGAATGGAACTGTTGATTGCATAATTTCTTCTCATGCATATATAATCGTATATCTGAGTCTGTGACACTGTAAGGTTCATTAGAGCCTAAACTAGAATTTAAAATGTCTCAACACTGATAAGCTGGACGTAAGATTTCGACATATTTCACTCATTCCAATTTAACTAGGTTAGTGCATGCAATGAATGGTATGCCTGAGTGATCGCTATTAATAACATTTCTGCGGTCCCAGCCATCCACCAGAAGTGCCTCAGGCTGGCAAAGATTGGTAATTGTCCTCAGAAAATGATCCCACGAAGGCAATCTTCCATTTGTAAGTAGATGCGACGGTCACCATCATGCACGGAAATACAAAAGTCAGTAGCAACTAACGTTTCACTACCACGTTACCATAAAAAATAACAGAAAAAAATTTAAGATGTGATAAAGATGAAAATAATTATTTTGGCACATAAATGATTCGATATATGAAGAGGATATACCAGCTACTAGGATTATATTTATCTAGATCACACACAGAGGCAAACTAAACCTCGCCACAACGCCATTATGAAACATCGGCAACGCAATGGTGATTGTGCCTTAAAAAGCAGCACAATAACACCGGTCGGCTCGTACTTTTCGTTGCAAGTTCTCAAGGTCTGACACTCAGCTGTATATTAAAATCCAATCCAAATGAACAAACTTTTTCATATAATTATTCCATGTGCTGGCAGATATATTGATTCCTCAAACATATCTCAGCAGCAGAGAGCGATTTAGCCTTGTCTTAAAGCTCACTTGATCATAATTGTGATATGAAGGGATCTATGATAGCTTGTTTCTGTGTGTTGTCTAATTAAATATATTCTTACTAGCTATATCCTTCCTCTCTTATATCACTCATTTAATGATTTTTTGTCCAAATTATTATTTTTACTTAACCAGTTAAATTTTATTCTCATGCATATATGGCAGCGATGCTTCAGTTGCTAACGGCTTCTGTATTGCTGTACTTGATGATGATTATGACAAAGATGATGCTAATGAGCAAAGCGGTGAATTCAAAAAATTTTGTTTGCTTTTATGACCTTGGATTTTTATAGAAGAAATAGACAATCGGTTAAATAATGGTTTGCTTAATTTTCAAAGTGCATCTGTAGAAATTATAATACATATCGAAACATCGACAGGGACAAGTTCGTTCTTTGTCGCCAAGTGTCCAGGTAAGTAAATTTGGCTGGCAACACGATGCGCTTGAGAAAACTTATATATGAAGACGTGTTTTCGTTACCATGTCTCTTATGCAGAATAATAATTATTGTAGATTTTTTCGTGAAAAGCTTTCCGGTTGTGTTTGTGATAGTTTCGATAATTTTATAATCCATCAAATTTTGGAAATACCATTAACTCCATGAATAAGCAAGGTATTCGCGAAATTTGATAAATCAAAATTTGAGTAAATTTTCTTATTGTAAATAATGGAAACTTCATTTGATGTTAGAATTCACCCGTGATATATTAAATTTTAGATAGAAGATGCTGAAATATTTGCTCGTATCGATCAGGAAAAAAAGACAGTACACTTTCTGGACGACCCAGAGCACTACGACTCGAAGCTAATGCTCAATGAAGTAACTGATAAAGTAAGATTTAAAGTAGTGATGTAATAACGATTTTCTTCTTTTGGCGAACAGCCAAAGAATTTTTGTTTCATGAACCTTGCCACTACTCTAAAGCACGGGTCCTATACTACACTATTTGTATTAAGTTTAATTTTATATAATTAATCACACATTGATTATATTTAATAAATGTTGTTATCGTGGTGTAAACATCAGTCCCTTATATTGCCAGGAAGACTAAGCATTGTATAATGTAGAATCGGAAATCATCCAGTCCTTACTGGGAAGTCTTCGCGTACTGCCCAAAATTTGGTTATAATCACAGGCTCCGAAGCAGGCTTGCCCAAGTTCGAGCTCTGTCCTTGGCAATTTCAGAACAGTACATGAAGAGATCTCATTAAGGACGAAACCGGTCTACTGGATCAATTGCAATTAAACAATATTTTGTTTATGTGGATAAATGTAAAAATATAATGTGACTGTTGTTTACGTGAAAATCGCAAACTTCATTTATAAATGACTAGTTTACTTTGGCCATTTCCGCATCTGCCTACCTTTTTACGCTCATCTGGCTGTGGCTGAGAAAATAATGCTCTTCTGGATAATCGAATTGAAGAAATTAGTAGAACGTGAACGGGTCAAGCGCACTTGAAAACTTGTTGGCCTATCCGAGAATACGTCAACGGATATCAACGTTGTTTATTCATTGTTGATGACATATATATGTGCTCTGCTTCTCGAAACATCGGTGGTCGAACTTCTGTAAGCGTCTAACGTTTTCCATTTGGAGGGACCAAGTTTCGCTAGCGTGTAACAAAACTGCACGTACAGGTGCAATGTACACACAACCCTTATGATAGACTGGAATACTTATGCTTGTCCATACATGGCCAAAACTGGAGAAATCTACACTATCTTTCGGGATGCTCATATTGAGCTTGTTTCTCATGTTGCCTTGGTTAATAATACAACTAATAAATCTGGATGAACCTGTTGACTATTTACAAATTCTTATTCTGAAGACAGTTAATGTGACGATGGTGTGCCAATTTCATACCGAAATACGGCCATCGGCTACTAATTAATTTAAAGTGGCCTGGGTATAATTTCTATGATCAACTACTCATGCATCATCTCCATAGTAACATTATTGCGCCTGCATTCCCAACATACTGAAGAATATAATTTATAATGTTATCTATTACAAAATTATATAGAAATGCGGAAATTTGATATCATTGACAGACACCACTGCTTTTAGTGAAGCAGTCCAATAATTTATTGTAGACCATAAAACAACACGATGTATTTGTGCAGAGAGCGTGTAAAATATTTACAAATTTATTAGTCATATCACTTTTCAACAGAATATCGTTTGGAGCATTGTGATCCACTGCGTCATATGCACCCTTTAATTCTAGACAGACGGCTGTTGTGTGACGGCATTATACATGTTACTGTTCAATTACTTGCCATAGGTTTAAAAGCTATCAATAAATCAACGTCCTGCCCTATTCTTCTGTTGTATGTTATTCACACGAAGCTCTGGTGCTCTAACCACTGAGCCACTCTGCCGCATACTACACACAATTATCAGTCATATACTAAATTATGTAATTTGGTTAGTTCTTCTTTTAGGCGGAGCTCATATAGCATCTATTTATTGAATAGACATGGGGAAGTAGTATTGAAATGAACATTAGTTGCGCGGGTGGTGATAACATTTACCTTAAACAAGTTTGCGAACTTGATATGAACACCTACTCCATTAATTACTTACTCTTGTCAGTATAAACTGAGAATTGTATAGTGTAGAAAAGGCAATCCATCAAGTTGAGTATTCATGTCACCCATAATCATGTCTTTACCTGGAATTCTTGCTATACTTAGGAAAGAACTTAGGTTGTAGTCGAAAGCATCCTTGCAGTCGTCAGTGCCCCGATCGATGGGTGCCTATGCCAATAGAATGAAAAGCCAATTGTTCCATTGAATATGTTAGACATTTATGCATTCCGCCCTGAGTCGGCTGTTTACCGGGATCCTTTTAGATAAACAAGCTAAGGACAACGCTGACTACCAATTATCCAGCTTCATAAAATGTTCTGTTGTTAGAAGTGTGAGGCCACTAACGTGTAGATACGAAAGGTGAATCGAGTTCTGTAATAATTTTAGGGTCCTGTATTCCAGCTTTGGATACGCAGCATATATCAATTTTTATTTTATCCTATGGACGTGGTGTTGCTTCCTGTTACCCGATTTGTTTTATTGTTCGCACATTAAATATGCTAGGTTTAATAAATTGTTGTTTACCCGAACTACTGATATTTGGCAATGCTGCATTCGGTACGGAGATTTTATCAACAGTCACCATATTCATAGCGTCTAAACCGGATTAAGAGAAAAGAGAAGGAAAATTAGCAGAATCTGAATTGATGGTGCCTAAATTAGCATGATTTCGCTTATCAATTTTATGACTCAGTATATAAGGGGACTATTTTCATCCTGCACGATAGCCAATGCGATTTGATTCATTATCGTTGGTATAACGAAAAAAGCGTCACTATTCGGAAGGCAAGTTTTAGCTGATATTAGCTCAAAATACGATAGTCCGGACAGACTGTGCTCGTTAATATTTAATTGAAGGCCGCCCAAGAGGATACCTGGCATCGCAAAATTGTTTTCCTGTTTATGCATTCGGAATATTACATTCTCTTGAAACTAATAATACAACAAATAATTCTTTTAATTTTGTGCCGCTTGACACGCAATATAGACCGAGTTGTCATCAGCTAATCCTTGCAAGATAGATAAATAACCGCAATTTGTTAAGGTTGGACCGAGTAGGTAGGACAAGCTTTTTAATCGAACCTTATACCTTCCATCGTTCGAACTTTAAAGAGTAAATTAAAATGGTGCTTAATGAAAAATGTTAAATGGAGGTCGGTCAGTCCTAGAAGCATCTTTTTGTTCTGTCGTTGCTGACATACACAAATTTCAGAACTATGTTTGGCTTCTAAGTGTCAGCTTTTTGTAATTGTGTATTACGTTTTGCGCAACCTTTTCATCGTGTAGACATCATGTCCACGGATATTCTAATCATGTATGTACCTGAAAATGTTAAGGAATCCAGATTTTACCTACCAAAGAATGCTATCAGTTGTCCCGCAATAGACTACTGTGGAAACAATTTAAAAGATAGTGTTGATATCATCTCGGTAACTGGTTACTTTGGCTGTGCTATTTGTTTACGCCTATCCCAATTTTTAGTATGTGATACGTAGCTTTATATTCTTTACTTCTAACTTGCATGGTTTCTTTCACATAAACATTACAACAATGCATTTCACAATCACCAGATGTGGCCATTTGGCCGAGCATACATCAATTTAAGTTTGTAAATTTTAAAATTGCGTAATAGCATTCATTGCAATATCTAAGAGCTGTTCAATTTCTGGATCAGAAAGTTGCCACTTGCATTCGGGCATATTCTTTAATTCTTCTGTTATGGAAAAACAATTGCTTGATATTTTATTTCCTATTTAAAAATGTTTTAGATAAATAAGTGCTTCGAACTGAAAGAACACGTAACAACAATGACTCAGAAATTGCTGACGGACCGGGCGTATGTAAGAAAGGTAAAAGACACTTGTTTTATTTATATGAAGTTACAAGAATATCTGTACTTCATAAGAGTGAATAAAATTTTTTATTCATATTGCTGCTCTGTTTTAATTACAACTTATTTTCTGTCTTTTATAGGAGCTTGAAATTGAATGTAAATCTAAAAAAGGCTTTGTCAGTTACTGAACCAACAGTATCGGCGATCGAGAATGCAATAACATTTTTATTTGCAAGTGAATTAAATTTATTTTAATAAAGCCTTCCATGTACAATTGAAAACAATTACCCATGTTACCGTGCTTTCCTAAAAAATAAAAATAAAAAATACGTTAATTAAAAATTGATTGTTTGTTTTCTTAAATTCAATAGAAATTCTGCATTTAAATCTAATCGTTGCGCAATTGTTAATCGCCGGTCTAACACTATAAAAAGAAATCAAAAAAGGTTGAACATGTACAGTTGTGCTTCACTTACCGAATATTTTGTCTATTTCATTGATTTAGATCCTGTTTTTGACTCAAAGGTTTGGAGTTTTTAGTTAGCCTAGGTGTAGACAAGTTTTATTTCGATTTAAAATCGCGAAGTATATTCTCATCCAAATTATGACGTTTATTATATTTTTTCTTCTCAGAGTAAAGCATACTTTTAAGAGCTGTTATTCTAATACGCTCATAATCTATACATTTAGATGGATTCCCGGAATTAGTCCAGTCGCATGCTTTCAGAATATGTTTATTCAATAAGAAAATTTATTTCGCTTAAATGTTGGCTTTTTATATAAATTTATTAAAATACACAATGACGGATAATCTTGATAATTCGCCTAAATTATGAATAATAAATTTTTTTCTCAGTTAGTAAGACTTTTATATATAATAGATATATTACTGCACGGACATAATCATTTTTAATCTACAAAAGATTTGGAATTCTTACTTGATTTTTCACATTCATTTCCTGATTTACAAATTAGGAAAACTTGCCTTTATGACTCGATTTAATAATAATAATACATTTATTTGGCATCAAAGGCCAACTGGCCCAATCATTGAAATAGCAAATCAAGGGTAGGATATGTGGAGGTGAGTGGAATTGTGACTAGCAAAGTATTTAATAGCAGGGGGAGGGTTGGGGAGGGGAAAAGTTATCATTAACAACAAGATAGTTCAATCTGGTGAAAAATAAATATAAGCGAAGTTCCATTTGACTAGACAAGATCAATTGGAGATAGTCCGTGAAGTATCAGATCTTCAAGGTGAATGTGAGATCGAAAACGAAGATGAAGATAAAAAGATGGCGGCCCAGAGGTAGACGTCGACCGTTGGAGTCCGTTGTCGTGACGAATGAATTGATGGAGTCGGCAGGATTGAGGCGAGCGAGTCTTGCAAGGATCGCAGGCATCTGTAGAACGTGATCGAGATTAAAATAAGACCAGGGAGAGTCGAAGTCCGAAGCGAACCGTTGGTGAATCGGTAGGGCTGTTGGTTGTGAAAGGTATTTTTATTGGTGTCTTATATAACACGAATTGAGCGGGATATAATGGTGACTTCCGTACAGCGCTCAGTGTAGTTTTTCATTACATATATTTTTCTCAAGTACATTGTATCATCCCATATCTTATGTATAGAACATATGACTGTAGTTCATTAGTTATTTGGAGTCTTAAACTTACTCTAAACACATATAAATAGATTTTGTGGCGGTGAACTACATTATATGCTATTTTATATCAGGTGTTGCGCACCTAGTAAAAAATTAGTTCAGTTGTGACCAGAAGGATAAACCAAAGGCAGCATTAACAGATATATAATCTCGTTCACATTCGTGTCGTGTTTACTGGCGACTCATCAGTAGGAGTGGGTATTAAGCCTGTTAATAAATATATATTTTGGTGAGGAATGTGGGAAATTAGGACGGTAAAATCTCATAAAGGATCGTCTAAACCTGCAGTACTGAAGCTAACTTCATAAAAAGTCTTTGAAAATGTGACTTCAAAGCTAACTCATAATATATATATATATATATATATATATATATATATATATATATATATATATATATATATATATAGGTTGTAGTCTACCAAACACTATGGTTATTGTGTGATACCTACATCATATATAAAGAGTCTGTAAAGATACTACAACACTATGACTATTGTGTTAGTAACAGTTAACAACATTATAGTACCAAAGAGGTACTAACACTATGCTTGTTGAGTCAGTACATGGTACCAACACGATGGATTTCAAGGTATTCTAAAGTTTGTCGAAAACTTAATTTGAATTTAGCTTTACTACTGCAGCTTTAAACAATCGTATAGGAGATTGTTCCGTTCTATTTTCCCACATGCCTCACCAAAATATATATTGGGAAAAGGTGTAATACCCGCTCCTACTGATGAGTCGTACGAGACGAATGTGCACGAGATTATACTTTCCGTTCATGCTGCATTTGGTTTATCCTTCTGGCCACAACTGGACTAATTTGTAATTAGACTCGCAACACATAATACATAGCTGTATAAATAAATTGATCTCTAACTAGTTTGAATTCCATTTTTTTAGATCTGAATTTACCGGAAATGATTAAACAGAAGGCAATATTTGATAATATAATTTTCGGTGATTAGCAGTAAATGTGTGGAAGCCCTCGGAGTGACGGAACCAGTCAGTATCTAGCTATCACGCAGGCTGAAACGACGTATACCTGGAATTGATGATAAATCTATCTATTGCAGAATGATTAATGTAAATGCGATGCTAAATCGTTGTCAATTGTCTGCGACAATCGTAAAAGAACCGGCCAGTGGTGCGTCAGTTAGCTTGGTTCCATCATTTATCTCATTCTAAATTCATTTTAGTATGATAGAAATGACCACATTAGATGCGACAAGTGCCAAATTGATATCATAATGGCACTCTTCTACAAATTCATTATTCTTGATTGCGGCATGAAGCTTGTTACGAACCCTTTGAATCTTTATTTCTCTTTACTTGAGAAACTCTGAATTGAGGCTAAACATTCCAATGGTTTTTTGATGCTTTAAGTGACTGCAAATTCCAAAAACTTTATCAAAGTTAGGCTCGACATATATCTTAGAACACTATATAGTTAGGCACACCGTTTGCAATGTGGTTTCTTAATTATATTTTGGAAATTCTTGGAAAACGGGTTCCAAAATCAGAACTCGTCCATATACCCTTGGCTGAATAACAACTGTTATTACGTCATATCTCGGTATACTGTTCTAATAGTGATTCGTTTAAACCCAGCTTTCAAATCGTCAGCAGAATTTAGCCACTATTGATACGCATTTGCTGCGAGGCTTGCAATAAATTCTTTGCTAAGCTTAGAAACAGTGTGAAATCCCTGTTTGTGTTTCGTAGATTCCACATGTTAAAGAGCTTTTATGTTGGAAGACACAGTACACAGATTTTCATTGTCGGAGGACAAGCCGATTGGCTTAATCGTCCCAATCAGCAACGAGTGCTTTTTTATTGTCACTGCATGGGTAGTGGAATTGAATACTAGCGGCCGCACTGAGCGATATTCTAACTATCTATTGATTGATCCAGTAAAACACTTCTGCAACTAAATCATGTCCGACTTACTAGAACGTAATCAATTTATTTATGATGACATCTCAACGAAACTTCTGCGTTATTATAGTCACTATGACTTGTGGAAAGATAGCGCGAGTGTGAGATATTTGGTTCACAATAACCTCGTTAAGACTAAGAACAACATTAACCAACCTAATTTCAGTATCCTACATGTGATTTACCAAGGGTCTATTTTTCAACAGATTAACTTTCATGTTGTATCGTCCAAGTTTGTCGTGGTAATTAGAATGTACACTCAAGTCAGAAGCGAAATCTGAAAAAATTTTCAAAATCTTACACATGCGCTAGTTAGACGAGCGTAGACGTGTACACTTTAACTGCTTTCAGAATCAGGCTACATATGCGCTTAAATTAGCATCATTCATAGGAGCAAGTTAGCACATGAAAATTATTAACTAGACATATCTGCCTCCGCAAAAGCTGCCAGATGTGTCACAGCTGGAATATGAACACGAATAATTTGGTTCAATGTCGTAGCTCAGCCTATATACCACCTTATCCGTGCGTTATATTTTTATTTCGGTAGTTTAGATAATGATTTTCGTGTCCGAATAAAATGTCTTGGGTTCAATCATGTGAATCGCCCGTCCGCTTATATGAACATTCAATCCAAGGTCTTTATGACGACTAAATTTCCGGTTATGAATTCTGCCGCTAAAGGCTGAAGATGACGGACTGTGGTAGTCACTATCAGAAATGTTTTGTTATAAAATGAATTCTATCGGTCTGGTTTAATGTGGTCTCATTTAAGCGTTAGGCAGCAGTAATCAGCGGCAAAATATACGAATTAGCCAGTTTATTCAATCCACTTATTTATGTATCATCACGGTTACGCATATTTAGAATTGCGGATCGTCTGGGAAAACAGCCTAAATATCTTGCCAATCAAGCAACTTACACAATTTCCGGGTATGCCTGATATCGAAGAAGAGAGATCAGAAAATCCATGACTGGAGATAATCAGAAATAACTGGCATTTAGGCATGCCATACGGTTTAATCACTAAGCGCGAGACACATGTAGTCCTGCATTTGAGGAAATATTGCAGCAAACACTATTCAACGGCCAAGCCCGCATCTTTTATGATAGAAAATAATAACAGCGATGAATCGCGGGTTCTTAGCTGAAAAAAGTTTAGAATTACCATATTGGCTTTGCACGAGCTCCTTTCCTGCCGGGATGCTTTCTTTGTCTATACCGGTTGTCCTGGGCTAAAAGTCCGGAGATCCGAAGGCGTTCCAGTTCGCTCAACACCAGATCGTTATCGTCTACTTCACCGTCTGGCAGCTTCACATTTTCTATTTCAGGATTTTGTTTGTTTTGAACCGCGGTGTCGGCCTTTATGAACGCAGCTATTGCTCGTGACAATGCTAATCGTAGAGCGGCTGCTCTTGATGCCTCACCACTAAGACAGCATGTAGCTTCAAAATCTAATTTACCGAGATAACCTGCAGATGTGTTTGAATACACAAAAAATCGTTGTCATTTTAAAACACGCTTACGATGGTTAGTAAAACATTTCCACATGCCAAGCGAAACTGACACAAACAACTACGGTGCGAAGGAGAAATAAATAGACTAGTAGTGACAACACAGCGTAAAAACGGATTGAAAGAAACGAACCGAATTTCGCCAATTCAATATTGGTAACTCGAAAAAATTTAACCTAAAGGCATCACGTTTTGACCATAAAGTTTCATGTCAATTATATGAATCACTAGAACGTTCACAATTGAAACAAGTACGTCTGGCACGTTTTCACTCATTCGGTCACAATTCATTTAACAAGTGTTACCGCATAGTTAAACCAAATTCGAGGATTCAAATGAAATGGGATGCTGGTTGTAATCTATTAGAAGCAGCATATTTCATACTACCATTACTGAAACTGACTACATAGTGCCAGCCATTCGTCAGGCCGGGAAATTTTATGGATAATGGCCATTACACATAGAGAATAAAAACAACAATGTTAACCTGTGCCATTACCAATATTATTTATTTTTATTATAAACTAGAAAGGCACTCTAAAGGCCAAAAGAGGTAAGGTAGATTCTCCTTGGTGTGGTCTTTAATCGGCTACTAAGCTATGTATCACAGGTTCCGGACAGGCTAGCAGGCCTAGTTCTTAAAGGCGAAACACCGAACAGAGGCATAGTCTTTTGGAATGATTTTAAAATGGACCTACAACATAATCACATAGCCATAGCCGTTCACAGAATAGATTAGCACTGATTGTACCTTCTTTCATTATGACATTCGTAACCTCTAAATGTAAGATACTTATACAGGATCACCCACCACACACTCAAACTCTGCGACTGCAAAGAAAAATGTAGAAATAATTGATTAAATTACATACCCTGGCAGCTCTAACAATAACTCAGGCAGTATGTTTTACGAAGTGAGTATGAGAATTGCGAAAGTTATATTTACTTTCTCCAACCTTTGCCATTTATTTCGCTCGCGTTAAAAATGCATATTTACATGCAGTTTTATCACACGCTAATCAGACGCGGCCTCTTAGAATTGATGATTTTAGACGCTTAAATGCATTTGACCATTGTTGTTTGAGAAGAATAGCACAAGTAGATTACAAACGACGAATACCAAAGGCTGACATCTGTAGACATATTTTGAATCATCAGTCAACATTATTTAATATTGATTTTCGTATTTTTGTGCACGATGATGATGATAACCATGTCGCACTAATGACGGTGACAATAACTTAGGCAGTGCCAACAGTGTGGCAATAGCCACCTTTAAGACAAATAATGAGAAAAAGGTCTTATCTAGGGCAGACATTATTTCAACAGAAATTCCTCGCAGAAGCGCCCGGATAAGAAGTAAGCAGGCAGCACAATGAGAAAGCAGACGTTGAGCTGATGTGCACATATATTAATTAATGTGTAAATTTGTTTTATTAAATAGATTGTTGTTGTGCGTGCAAAATTCTATATATAATTGAGTAAAAATAAAGCATTTATGGCACAATTAAATATGTCTTCTGATGGGGTCGAAACGTTGATTCAGGCACTGGCGTCTCAAATGAAGAATTTAACGGACGAGTTAGGCATAATTAAGGCTCGTCTAGACGATACGTTAATAATAAACACTGACGACATACAAATTCGTGGAACATCAAACATAGGTGGACACAACAATGGCGACCGCGCCGAAGAGGAATCAGGAGTTAATATGCCAGCGTTTTCAGCCGAATCGACGAGTTATTTCAGACCGTCATCAGAGTTTAAGCCGATGTTGGCACCACTAGATGTGGAAAGGCCACAGTTGTGGTTCGAAAAATTTGAAGCATCAGTGCGAGCCCAAGAATTTACATTGGAAGCACCTATTGTGCGTGTAGCTGTACAGGAATTAGTGGACCGGACAGTAGCTGTCCAATTGGAATTGCCAGTTGACCTCACATATGAAGAATACAAAAGACGCGTGTTGGATCATTTCCGGGCCAGGCCTCAAGAAGTGTTCTCAGAATTATACAGCCTGACACCATTAAAGGGTGAGATGCCCATGGATACCATGGCACGTATCAAGCGGTGGTTCTCGAAGCTTACCGAGTCTTTACCAGGCTTGCAACCACATGAGGCCATCATGTTCATGCTGCTGGATCCTACTAGATACGGAGAAATATCCAGCAGCCCAGGAGGCCTTGAAGAGAGACTTCAGGCTCTTCAAAGCTCGGCCATAATGACAAATAAGATGGCAGCTGCATCTCCACGCATGGGTACAGTTACAACATCTGACAGGAGCGACATACCGTATTGGAATTCTTCGCGTCATAATAAGCAGTTCCGCGACAGAAGGCAACAGCCAGTGGCCTGGAAGCAAAGTCAGTATATAAGGACTCCGGCTCCGACGAATACGGCGTATAAGCGGCAACAAAACCCATGTACTGCCCCTCGAGAACGACCAGTGCAGTGGGGTAACAGGGTGAACAATCTCACAAATAATGGAGGGAGAGAACAAGGCACAAAAATTAATCCTTTGGTGGCTCCGACGGGTAGATCGAAGGAAGACCAGCAGAACAAACCAAAAAGTGGTCCGAACCAGATGGCTTGTGAAGAAAAGGAAGTGTGGGAAACACTGCCAAATGTAAGAATTTTCATTAAAGTTAAATTTTTAGAACTCTTCAACGGACAGCCAGTAATAATGCAATTGGATACTGGAGCGGATGTGTCGGTACTACCATTGACTTGGCCATTGAACAATATAAAACCTACGAAAGCAAGTTTATGTCAGGCATCGGGCGCATCGATGGTGGCTGTGGGCGAGTGGGACACAAAGTTGTTAATAAATGAAAAGGTCTATCATATGTCTTTTGTTGTTTCGAATACGCAGACGCCCTTATTGGGACTTGATTTCATTAGAAAATGGGTTAAGACGATAGACTGTCAAAATAAACGGGTATACCTATCGCGGCCTGAAGGAATAAGATCAATAAAGTCTATAGGTAACCATAAGATTCAAGAGGAGACCAGTTGTCTGCCTGAGTGGTGGAAGAATCTTCAAAACCAATATAACAGTATATTCCAACTGCCTGATTGTAGCGAGCGTCCAGGGCCGACGGTCGACCAGTTTAAGTTATGGTTAGAACTAAATGATGGTTACGAACCACCAAAAGTATATGGTGCCCCTCCCAAGAAATTAGAAGCAGCGACTCGAGCAACCCAAGAAATGATAGAAGCCGGCGTTCTTGAACCGTCATCATCTGTTTTTCGTGCTCCAATGGTTTATGTTACGAAAAAGGATGGTTCGCTCCGACCGGCGGCTGATTTTAGGCAATTGAACTCAGTAACCAAACCGGACCCGTATCCCATGCCGGCTCTGCGTGATCTGTTCTTACAGCTAGCGGGAGGCAAATGGTTCGCCGTGCTTGATCTTAAACAGGGATTTTGGCAAATAGGCGTGCGGTCCGAAGACCGATGGAAGTTAGCGGTACAAGTACCCCAAGGTCATTTCCAATTCACCCGGGTACCATTTGGCCTTAAAAACGCACCGAAAGTGTTCCAAAGGATGATGGACTCGTTCGTGTCTGACTTAACTTGTACAACAGCT
Source organism: Eudiplozoon nipponicum (assembly GCA_029291075.1). Taxonomy (NCBI): domain Eukaryota; kingdom Metazoa; phylum Platyhelminthes; class Monogenea; order Mazocraeidea; family Diplozoidae; genus Eudiplozoon; species Eudiplozoon nipponicum. Next base: position 46,992 of record JAQBSW010002185.1, on the reverse strand, counting down.
TACGTAGACGATGTTATTATATGGGCCACTACTGAACACGAATTACGTGTGAGGCTGCAGAAGATGTTGGCCAAAGCAGTAGAATGGCGATTACATTTTAATCCAGAAAAGGTACAGATAGGTCAAGAAGTGCGGTTCTTGGGACACTTAGTCTCAGCGGACGGATGCATGCCGTTAGATTCTAATGTACAACCGATCAAGGATTATCCGGTGCCTACTACTAGAAAACAATTGCGCCGGTTTATTGGTATGGTGAATTTCTATAGACCATACCTCGCAGGGATGGCGGTTACACAACAGCCCTTATCTCAGTTAACTAGTGCCAAGATACCATTTCGTTGGACGGAGGAGGCTCAACAAGCGTTTGTACTATGCAAGCAGAAATTAATAGAGGCAACTATTTTGACTTTCCCGGTAGGTAATATGTCAATTGTTACAGACGCGTCAGATATTGGGATAGGAGCGGTGTTACAAGCTGACGGACGTCCTGCGCAATATATAAGTCGCACACTCACTAAGGCGGAACAGAACTATACCGTCACAGAGAAGGAATTACTTGCCGTACAATGGGCGCTACGGAAGTTTAGATATTTTGTCATAGGGGGACACGTGGACGTCTTTACCGACCACAAAGCGCTAGTGCATTGGAGATCACTAGGTATTGAGAAGAAACGAGTACATCGAGCCATTGAAGAACTAGAAGAGTACGATATATCAATTCATCATAGAGCAGGAATCGAGAATGCGGCGGCCGATGCGCTCAGCAGAATTTCCGCTGTGCGGGTTTCGCCGCTTATAAAGGTCTCTGAAGAACAGGGAAGAGATGCTACATGTCAGGAAATAGTCAATCAGTTAAAAAACGGCACAGTGGTGTTGGCACCATATAAAACGTTGAGTCTACAGAACGGCCTGTTGGTGCGGAAAGAAGGACAAACAGTGCAATGGTTTGTGCCAGAATCTATAAGAACAGAATTAATGGCCTTTTGGCATGAAACGTTGGGACATCCCGGCGCTGGGCGGCTCATTGAGACATTGCAGTCACGATTGTATTGGCCTGGCATGTCCAAAGAAATTCGTAGCTATTGTCAACAGTGCACTACATGCCAACGTTGTAAACCACAAAAACGAGAAAAGGTCACTCCGATTGCTTTCAATGCTACTGCACGGAACGAGTTTCTGCATATCGACCTGGTAGGTCCACTGCCAGTAGCTCGCGGTGGCGTGTCCTATGTGTTTTCCATGGTCGATAAGTTTACCCGATGGGTCGAGTTTGTACCACTGAAGAAGATCACAACAGAAAAGATTATAACGTGCTTAGAAGAGCGATGGCTCAGTCGATTCGGTACCCCACAAGTTATTGTCACCGATCAAGGCGCACAGTTTGAGTCGAAAGAATTTAATCAGTGGTGCAAAGACCTTGACATAAAGCATTCCCGCACAGCCACTTATCACCCGCAAACCAATGCGACAGCTGAGCGCGCACATAGGACGATGAAAGAGGTACTGCGATGCTGGTGCCACGAGAGCCCGGGAACGTGGAGAGACAAATTACATTTGGTCGAGCGGGCCATGCGCTTTACTGTCTCAACAGCTACAGGATTCGCTCCAACGACCATGGTCTATGGAGGACACATAAGACTTCCAGGTGAACCGGTAATCCAAGGATCCCATGAGCGCTGCACCATAGCGGATATTCAGGAACGACTAAAACAGTTAACTGAATATGTAGGCGCCACACAGCGACAAGGCTATGCAAGGCAACCGACACGCACTCGCCTAAAGGTCGGCGACTATGTAATGGTAGCGAAGGTCGAGCCCATGGCACTGCAGGCTGTCAATGATGGGCCGTATCGCGTGGAGAGGGTGGACGCAGAGCACAATACTGTTTTTGTTAGCCTGCCCGATGGACCACGAGCTGTGGCACTGGATCGTTTAAGCAGAGTGCGAAAGCCGATTCCTGAGGGGGGGAAGATGTGGCAATAGCCACCTTTAAGACAAATAATGAGCAAAAGGTCTTATCTAGGGCAGACATTATTTCAACAGAAATTCCTCGCAGAAGCGCCCGGATAAGAAGTAAGCAGGCAGCACAATGAGAAAAGCAGACGTTGAGCTGATGTGAACATATATTAATTAATGTGTAAATTTGTTTTATTAAATAGATTCTTGTTGTGCGTGCAAAATTCTATATATAATTGAGTAAAAATAAAGCATTTATGGCACAATTAAATATGTCTTCTGATGGGGTCGAAACGTTGATTCAGGCACTGGCGTCTCAAATGAAGAATTTAACGGACGAGTTAGGCATAATTAAGGCTCGTCTAGACGACACGTTAATAATAAACTCTAACGACATCCAAATTCGTGGAACATCAAACATAGGTGGACACAACAAACAGAAAACAGCAATCTCAACTAATGCTAGCAGCCATAGAAATCCCGGCCTGGCGACTGGTGGGATCAAGCTAGTCAACCCGGAATTGATAGCATGAACCCGAATACAAACCATCACTAGGAATGGGAGACCTAGTGTTCCTTTAAAGTCCACAAATAACCATGAAACATACAACTTACAAATTCATCGGCCGTCGCGCAACATAAAAAGGGCACCTTATCTGCTGAGCCACACAGGGTGGATAAGCGAAATCGGGCAATTGCAGGCAACTTTATTTCGAATCTGTCTTCTTTCCTTCCCCTTCCTCTTCTCAATCTAACAATAACAATCTTTTAGATACTATGAATATGGTTGGTGTATATCATAAGACTCAGCCCAATACCAGGTTGCCAAATTTCGAAAATGGTTCTAGTAGACGATCATTCATTAAACCTTAACGTGGGTGCATTTAATGTGCGAATGTTAAACAACTTGGACAAGAAGAATCTCTTGCATGTACGTTGGATAAATTAAAAATCGACATATGTTGCGTATCTGAAACCAGAATACAGGACCCTTCGTGCATTACCGAACTGGTTGCACCATCTCTACGCGTTATGGTCTTCGAACATTTGGTTCCACAGAGTTCTCTCAAGCCGGTAAAAGCACACGAGCTGAAGCTTGCTTAATTGAATGGACCCCTTTAAATAATCGACTGTGTGCGGCACGTTTAAATACATCAACTAAAATCAAGGCAAAAAACCGTTATCAAGGTTGCCTCTTCGTTGTATCTGCATATGCTCCTACAGATTACAGCGCAGATGAAAGCAAGTACGCTTTTTACTCCGAAATAAGCTCCTCGCTAAGTAGAACACGAAGTTCAGATATAGTCCTGGTTATGGGTGGCATGAATGCTCATTTTGGGCGGTTAAGTAACGCAAAATTTCATTTAGGTGGAAGATAAACTTTAAGCTCAACGCGCAACGATAATGGTGAACGGCTTTTAGATAGCTGCGTGGAACATAGACTATATTTTAGTACAAACATCAGACGTAGTGTTAGACGTTGCACTACAAGGCGTCCGCCAGGACTAGCAATTAGTTATAGATGGCGTGGTTGCATCCAGGATTGTCTTTCTTTTTGGAACACTTATGTCGACTCGGACCATGCACTTATCCGTTGTAGATTTGCACTAAACTTGTCTGGGAAAATAATTAATAATAAATCCCAAATTGATGTATGTAAACTCCAACAACCGTCCTTCCGACAAAACTATCAAGATATTCTAAACTCTAATCTAACTGTATGTATTAGGTTTTGCGAACCTAGTAACAAATGAGTTCAGTTGTGACCAGAAGGATACACCAAAGGCAGCATGAACGGAAAGTACAATCTCATGCACATTCGTTTCGTGCTTACTGGCGACTCATCAGTAGGAGCCGGTATTACGCCCTTTAACCACTATATATTTGGTAGAAGAATGTGGGATAATAGGACGGTACAATCTCCTAGACGAATGTGTAAACCTGCAATAGTGAAGCTAACATCATATAAAGTCTACGACAATGCGACTTCAACGCTAACTCACACTATATAATATATATACAGAGTCTGTAAAGGATACTAAAACTATGGCTATTGTGTCAGTATCCGACACCAACATTATAGTACCAAAAAGTATATGATACTAAAATGACGAATATCAATCTATGCTAAAGTTCACCAAAATTGAGAATTAAAACTATTTATGAACACTTGTTACTCCAATAAATCTATACACTCTTGTCTTTATCGATATCGCGGTAAGCATGACATCATTCAATTCAATATATATTAGTTAAATACTGTTTACTGCGAAGAGCTAATATATATGCAAGTATGTATTATACGTTGCGAACCTAGTAGCAAATTAGTTCAGTTGTGACCAGAAGGATAAATCATGAGTTTATACTTTCCTTTCATGCTGCCCTTGGTTTCTCCTTCTGGCCACAACTGAACTAATTTGTTAATACGTTTGCAACGCCTAATACTTACTTGCATATATATTAGTTCTTCGCAACAAACAGTATTTAACTGTTATATATTGAATTTAATGATATCATGCTTACCGCGAAATGTGATAACTGACATCGATAAAGACAAGAGTGTATGGATTTATTGGAGTAAAAGGTGTTCAGAAATAGGTGAAATTCTCAATTTCTGTGAACTTAAGCATACATTGATATCCATCAAGTTAGTTTCATGTACCTTTTTGGTACTATAATGTTGGTATCGGTTACTGACACAATAGCCATAGTTTCAGTATCCTTTACTAATGGGGTATATATATTATGTAGTGTGAGTTAGCGTTGAAGTCGCATTGCCGCTGACTTTAGATTATGTTAGCTTCACTATTGACAGGTTTACACATTCGTCTAGGAGATTGTACCGTCCTATTATCCCACATTCTTCTACCCAAATATACAGTGGTTAAAGGGCGTAATACCGGCTCCTACTGATGAGTCGCCAGTAAGCACGAAACGAATGTGCATGAGATTATACTTTCCGTTCATGCTGCCTTTGGTTTATCCTTCTGGTCACAACTGAACTAATTTGTTACTAGGTTCGCAAAACCTAACACATACTTGCATATATATTAGTTCTTCGCAACAAACAGTATTTAACTCTAATCTAACTGGTCTGGATGGCGAAAATCCGAATTTACTTTGGTCCAAGATAAGTTTCTTTATGCACAATGCAGGTACCACTATATGTGGCATTGCGGGCCCCTGTAGAAACAATCATTGGCTCCCTGTAAAATTTATGGATATCCTCGGAACAAGACGCCAAATTCCAATATAAGAAGCCAAATTGAGCGCAGTCTAAATGTCGACATAGAAAACTTTTGGACCAGAAAGGCTGAAGAAATGGAAAAAGCGTTCGCGTCAGGTAATAGTCGTTCTTCGTTCCACTTTATTCGAACAACAGGTCCGACAAAATTAAAAGATGGTGAAACTATAAATGATAGTAGCAATCATTTAATAACAGATAAAATACGTCGTCTTGATAGGTGGGCTGAACAGTTCCGATTACCGAAAGCGTGTCTGCATCAACAGTGTGGAATATTAGTCTCGAAGAACCATCCGAGTTAGAAGTACGCTATGCAATCCTATCTCTTAAACGCCGCAATGCCGCATACTCCGATGATTTGCTTCCAGAATTATTTAAGGGTGGTAGCCATATCATTTCAAGAGCGTTGACCAAACTTTTTCATATGATTTGGAATGAGGAAACAGTACCACATGATTGGAATGAGTCGACCATCATTCCCATCTTCAAAAAGGGCAATCGTAATTCGTGGGATAACTATCGTGGTATAAGCTTGACTCCATTCGTATCAAGGTTATTTGCTTCGATTATCCTACGTCGTCTAAGCGCTTCACGTGAATCACATACAAGAGAAGAACAGGCCGGATTCCGCGCAGGACCAGGTTGTATAGATAATATTTTTACGTTAAGGCAAGTTCTCGAACAGAGACATTTATATCACCGTCCCACAATAGTCGTCTTTCTAGACTTCAAGGGTGCATTTTATTCGGAAGATCGCAATGGTTTATTCCATACTTTGTCGAAAAGCGTTGTGCTCACAAAATTTGTTAATAATGTTAATGTTAACGATAAATGAATATTGCATTAATCTGTGGAAAATATGCTAAGAACAGTTTTTCAACTTTGATGCTTAAGATTATTTATGGTCAATGATATAAAAACTAAAATAAATGAAGGTACTCAAAAGGTAATTGCAAACGCGGATAGCACTATAACCTTCAAGATAATCACCGTAATGGATAACTAGTAAAATATAATTCATTCCAAACTTTGTAAAAAAGTTAAAAACAGCACATCAAAAAAGCATTTTCATTCGTTGGTGGCAAAGACAGCATACCTGTGAATAAAATCGGCATCATGATTTGTTCGCGATTTCCTAAAAGTGTGAACTCATCCAGTAGCTTATTTCCATTTATTTTTATTTTACCTGTCCCCGGCATATAGAGACGCACTTCGGCAAACGCACGTTTTTTCTGACCATATGCCTCAACAAAACGCCGGCTAGAATCGAATGGATCCACTTGAGGCTACAAAAAAAATTGAAGTTGCCAGTGATTACCAATGTAAATACTTTAAAATGCTGACTAATGCAAATAACATTTAACAGAGCGTAAACTCTCGCTTCTTTTTCGATATCTGTAAAATGTAATGAAATGTAACTTTATAAGTAACTTATGAATTATGATATTTGATAAAATACAAACAATAAACTAAGCATAAATGGCTAAAAATGCAATATCCTTTTTACAGGTGTTTTATAGATATTCCTTGTACTTATTAAATAAAGACACTCGAAATAATCATTCAAAAATATTAAACGGTTACGTAAACAAAATATTTAAAATCAGATAAAATTAGTAATAGTTTTTTTATACAAGTTAAAGGTTCAAAACAAAAACAAAATCTTACCACTGGCCACTCGTCGTTATCAACATTACTTCTTAACATCGTGCGATAATTCATAATAAAACTTTTACTTTGTGAAGAAACCGGATGGTCTGCAACACGATTCATTAACAAAAGCCAACTCTGATACTGAGCAGCGCAAATATACGAAAACAAAAATGAAAAGAAGAAAACGGATTATTTATTACAAAACACACACACACACACAATATATATATATATATATATATATATATATATATATATAAGTTGCCCACGCACAAGATGACAAAATACCAGGGCCAATAAATAAACCTCAACTACACGACACTGGATTCATTTTAACCACAGTTAGCTGCAAACTGAACAAAATTCAGATGTCTCTAAAGTTGCAGAGGTACATGTTTCTGTAAACCTATGAAAGCAGCTTGACGAATAGAACTAGGAACTGAAATAAATAAGCATGGACGCACTTACTATGAAGTATTAACAATCATTTAATTAGTAAATAAATATATATTTACTCTATTAGCTAATAATTATTTCAGACAATATTCATTAGTGATGTTAATAATTTTAAAATAGAAATGACTAAACGTCAATAATAATAATATATAGTTAGCTTTCAGAGCTATGCAGAAAAATTAACTACTGTTGGTTGATTAGGTAGGGTCATTGCCGGTGTCTCACGACGGTTCCACGTACATATTCATAGTGATCAACAGATTGACATGCTAGAATTTGTACTGGTATCCAACATCAAGACATTTCAGCTCGTTTAGTTTCTTTAGAAAGGAAGGATAAGTTGCGTCGAGTCACATGAGTCAATTGTCACTGATCAAAACACACTATGTAAATCAGCAGACTTCAAACCATGAGATCACAGTCTAGTGGTAGACCATACGCGATCAGTAACATTCACAGACTAATCAGACTGCACAACTAACACGTCATAAGTCAAAGCTAGTTGTATGTGTTGGTGTCACAATAAAGCGGATACATGACCTGATGGACTGCACCAAGTCGAGCAGGCGGTGCGATTCCCACTGTATACCGCAAGAGGATTTACTCTGCTTGCGTGTACGATGGATCCCGAGTCTTACTTGTCTGATGAGCCGGCTCTGCGAACAATCGTTGGATATCTGTTTTCCAGAGGAATAAAGCGTGTCAAAGCATCGGTATATGATGCAATCTCACGTCAACGACAGGCCTGTGGAAAAAATTCCAATCGTATTCACCAGGAGTCCGAGACAAAGTAACGATATCCGAAGTCGAATTAACCGCGTTGTATGCCATTAATAGCAGATCCTATTTGATGGTCAATGTGAAGGCAGAGCAAAACAGTGATTGCCCAACTTCCCCAGGTTGCTCAGACAATCGAATCGGTGATTATGAAATGTATGTCAGTCACCACCAAAGGATGCTTACATTATACAGAGGTGCAGATATTGGCAACTCTGGGATGGTCTAAGAAAGTTTATGAGTAACGATGTAGTGACGGATTGGCGAGTAAAAATAGAAAGTTCACTAAAAAACCCTATGCTCCTTAACCAAAAAAACCAGGAAAGTAGTAGTGAATGAAATAAATATTTATTTTATAATTTAATTATTAATTGATTAAAAAGACGAGACAGTTATTTAGATCAATGGACATTTAAAGAATGAGAAAATTGTAAACATATATTTAATTAAAGAAATATGTATATTGGATATATATATAAGCTAAACATTGTAACGGACAGCAAAAGCAGATCATCGAGTATACCGGATTCGAACTTATTGGGCATTCACCACATAATCGTCAGACTCGAAAATACCGGAGCTCGACTCAGGGAAAATTCGCTTAAGTCTAGCAACCCACCCATCATGTCACCCAAGATTCGCAGCACACGCATTTTGCAGTTATATAGCAATTCAAGTTTTTGGGTTAATCGTTTCTTTGAATGGAACCGATATGGCGTAGTTTAAACCTGAAAGTGTTAACTGGCCACTCGAGATCCATCATAATAACACATGAATCATTTCACCTCAGGAAGTAAAAGCAAATTAAATTACTATGACAGTATTATGCTTCACATATATAGTTATTGCAAACTGAACATTGTGCACATAGCGAATTCGAATCGTCAAGTCGACTTTTTGCGTCCTTACTGGCACTTACGAAGTACTAAAAGCAAATTGAAGTAAATAAGTTAAGACCGAGCTCCGGCCGCGCGAATTTTTGCAAGTGCATCAGTACAGTCCAATAAGGATGAAACCGGTCTTCTAGATCAGTTGCACTAGGTAACTTATACAATAGTTTATATATATATATATATATATATATATATATATATATATATATCGTTTTATGCCTCATCCATAAACGAATATTATTTTTTGAAAGAAATCAATAGAAATTCAACTTGTTAGACAGTGAGAACTATTACCTTAATGAATTTTATTTACATGATCACTATTTCGTGATAATTATTCTAAGTTCTAGTAAATTGGCTTAATAAATCTTAGCGGAAGCAACGATTATAACCTTCGTGCTGAGATTTCGGGACTCAGCACACATAAGTTTCTTTCTACTGATGACGATATCTGATTTCCGCTTACCAAATGAGATAATACTTAGCGTAGTGCGTATACGATGCGGCATGATTCGGTGATTAAAAGTATATTAAACGGCATAATGCATCCGTTTTATACAATTGTCGATTCAAATTTACAAATATCTAAGTATAAATATAAATAACTGTGCATAATCAAACACAATAAATTGACTTGCATTTTCATTAGTTAACTTTTCACTAATTTTGCTTTCTAGTTCCTTTTTGGTTAGCCAAACGCTTCCGCTTCCATCGCTGCAATTGAAAAAATAAAAATACCAATTAAAAGCTTTTACAGAGTTGCGGACGTCCAATCAGGTACATGTGTGATATGTATGCACAAATTGCTTTCACTAGTAAATTTCATAAATAACCGAAACGTGCATACGCAAAATAGTTTTTTGAGTCGGTAAAATTTATCGTAAACATTAATTATGCTGTGGGTTTGACCGCATTTTCCCCGTGCGGGACAATTTATAGCACTCGTAGGTCGGTAAAATCTTGAATCTTGTACATTTCCAGGTGCACCGATTATTGGCCTTGCTTGATGGGTTCTCACTTGTCCCTTTATTTTATATAATAAATATATTGGTTATATATATATATATATATATATATATGTTTATATATGTATATATATATATGGTTTGGACACAGATATTTAAAATGTAAAATTAAAATAATAATATGAGTATTAATGTGTAATTGGCTGAGATACGATTCGTTAGTGTAGGCCCCGTATACGGTCTTGTCCAAACGATAGAATAATACTATATATTCTTTCAACAGCTTTATTAACCTCTCTCTATAGCCTATTGCAAACATGATGGGATTAGGTAAACTGGGGTATTTGAGGATTACCTCAATATTGAAATCAAAAATTTTGTTGATCTTTCTACGCGTCAGGAACAGCAATAAAAAATAGAGACATCATGGGTAGGCGTGTATGTCAATCCGTAAAGTTTACTTTTCGTTATTCTATACATGTCACTTTAGTGGAGTATACATATGTGTATGTAGGATGTTGTGTGCGGTGAGGGGGTGACATGGATAAGTTTGTTTATACATTTGAGTATTAGAGATTAGGTATGAAGACCGGATATTAAGAAGACAATTAAAAAAATACTTTTGGAATTAAAATAAATATAAATATATATGTCTTGAATGAGGATACCACATTTTCCACAAGCTTTTTTATTTTTGTCAACCCTAAAGATGGGACTGGAAATTAGGTCCCGAAATTTCGGAAAAATCAGAGTGGAAAAGCTTGTTCTAACGTCATTTTCAAACAAACATCTTATGGAGGGTTTCGAAATGAATGGACAAGTGAAAACTCATCAATCAAGGCCAATAATCGGTGCACCTGGAAATTTAAAGGATTCCAGATTTTACCGACCTACGAGTGCTATCAATTGTCCCGCACTAGAAAAATGCGGTCAAACCCACAACGAGGAAAGCACTGTGCAACTAAACTCAACATTTAAGAATTAATTATGCTGAAAATGTGTATATTGGTTCAAAGTACATTCATGCGCTCTGAATATTGACCACAATGTTAATTTCTGTTTATCAGTAATAGATATGGCTAACATTCGAAATTCGGGTTATGACGAGAAACGCGCCTGTATAGCCATTAGTCAATCAAAATGCATCTCGAAGGCTCTAATACAGAAATAACCCAGTTAAGATTAATTACCAGTAATAAAATTCTTTAAATAACATGTTTTACATAGATAACTAATCAGAAAAGCGAAATTAGCACTATGTAAATGACGCAATACATGAATATGTGCACAAACACACCGTAACCTATGAATTAGTGCATTAAGATCAAACAAAGCCAAGTTCGTATTTTTACAATAATTGTTGTGAGCTCTTTACAAGAGAATGCAAAAAAGCTGGAATCTACAATCACGCAGACTCAGCTGTACTTTAATTAAATAGTCACAAATCTGACCATAGATTTTGGTAGATGAAAAATTACAGCTACATGCCACGCACGATAAAAATCGAAATGATACACTAAATTGATCGTCTAAAGAGTTTCACGCGTTCGTGAATGCCAGCAATGCTCAATGGTTGTTTAAAATCTCAGAAAATTGTGGTCGTATGCATGTAAACGTCAAAAGCCTCCCAAAAGCATTTTATTAATGTACCAATGAAATATAATTTAAACTAAACTAGCATCAGACTATATACTGCTAAAATCAATCATCGTTTCATAGGATAGAAACTTAATTTTAATTGTACCAGTTATCATGACTAACAACAATACAACACCATTAAATATCTAATGTTTCACTTCCGCGTACCCGTAAGAAAAAATAAAGATAAATTTTTGATAGGTGACATAAGAGTTCCAAAACTAAGGAAATCCTGGATGCACCTACGCCATCTATAACTAATTGCTTCATGATCCATTTTGGTCCAGCGTTCTCCGGTGGGTGGAGGACGCCACGTGGCACAGTCTTACACTACGTCTGAAGTGTTTGCTACTTAAGTATAATCTATGTTCAGTGCAGCTGTTCAACAGTCGCTCACAATTATCGTTACGCACCGAAAAGAAATTCTGCGTTACTTAAGCGCCAAAATTGAGCATTCACATCACCCATAACAAACACTGTATCTAAACTTCCAACTCTATTTAGTGAGCAGGTTACGTCAGAAAAAACCCCTTGATGTCGTCTGTGATGCAATCGATGGGAGCATACGCAGATACAACGAAAAGGTAACGATTTAAGTAGACTTATTTAAGTGTGCCGCACAAAATCAGATATTTACAAGGATCCATTCAATTAAAAAGGCTTCAGCTCGTATGCTAAGAACAATAGCGAAGCCCCATTTACCGACTTCACAAATCTCCGTGGAATCAGGAGTACGAATCCAATAACGTATAGATAATAATGGTGCACCAATTACCGTAATGCTAGTAGGAGCCTCTATCCTTGGTTCAGATGCGCAATAAACAAATATTTATAATTTATCTTACGTATGTGAAAGAGCTTCTTGATGTGAAGTTATTTTTTTATTGTTTGCATATTAAATTAGCTGACGTTAAAAAACTAACTTAGGTTTAATGAATGGTAATTTACTTGAACTATTTCTGATATTTGGCAATCTGACATTGGGCTCAGTGGTATGATCAACACCAACAACAGACATAACATCTAAATGAGCGTTATAATTAGATTGAGAAAGAAGAGAAGGAAAAGAGGCAGACTCGGAAGTGAATGTCTGCATTAGCTTTATTTAGCTTATTAACACTGCACGACTCAGCAGATAAGGCGACAGATGTTATCGCTCACGAAGACCGATGTAGTACTTATTCATTATAATTCGCATTTTTCGCGGTTACAAGTGGCCTTTAACAGAACACTAGGTCGATCATTCTTAATAGGGTTGATTTGTATTGAGTTTTATTTCTCCTAGATAGACTGCCATGGCTGAAGAGCATAATCTGCCCAGATGCCAGTGACCAAAGTTGCATTCACCAGCCGAAACCTGCCCTTCGCGTTTGGACCTCTTATTCTCATTTAGTCACGATTAATTTATCATTAAGCGTTACTGCGTAGTTACACCAAACTCGAGGTTTCACATGAAACGGGATGATGGCTGTGTTCCTTTTAGACCCGGCAAGGTTCATGCTACCATTCCCAGGCTTACATGCTTTTGGCCACCGATCGTCGGGCCAACAATTTCCATTACTATGGGACAAAGTCAATTATTTAAAACAATTTAATGTAAAAGAATAATGACCTATGAATAGTTTGATCTAACCCACATAGTAGAACCTCCCTAGACAACATAGAAACAAGGCCAATTATAAATGTATAACGTAATAAAACTAAGTCAAGCACAAAGCAAGCTGACATCAGCAATTCGGTTTCCTTGTTGATTGCACTATATCGTAACTCAGGACTCGCAACCAACATAAAACAAGACACTTAACAGAATAGCTACCAGAAATCGACAATAAGATAGCCACTGGGCACGATCCTGTGCCATATTGAACCGGGTTTTCAGTCTAGAATTGTGATACATAAGTGAACCATATCCTAATAGATGACATATTTCTAATCTATTAAATTAGAACGTGGTTGGTTTCAGCTATTTTCGCCATGTCAATATCTGCCTATCATGTGTCTTGCGCAATTCTGGCACTTAGTTCATATTGACAATACAATTAAACAATATATGATTGCGCGGGTGGTGGTAACAATTATTTAAATCAAGTTTGCGAGCTTGAAGTAAACACCAATCCCATCGTATTTAACCAGTCGTCGAACAACAGAATGAAACGAGAATGAGACCATTTGAATAAAAATCCAAGCAATCAATAATGTAGCGGATCCCCAAACTATACACAAACTTCTTAGAATCATTGGCATGAAAAGATACTATCGCTATTTTATGTATGGATTTTCTGAAATTCTGTCATTGAATCGACATCTCGTCCAGAAAAAGAGTACGATCAAGTAATCTTGGTCAGGAAGATGAGGATAAATTCATGATAGCTAAATATATGATAGGCGAGATCAGCACATTGATACATGTGAACTTGACTAAACCATTTGAGCTCTTCATAGATACACCCGATGCAGCAATAAGAGCAATATTACAGCAGAGAGAAGGCATAATCAGGACATTCGGAGTTTACAATCAGGAAGCTTCATGGACCGTGAAAGACAGTGTGACACATGTAGAAGATTTACTCGCAGTATATGCTGCAATATTGCAATTGGAGCACAAGCCAGATAGTCCTCAATTCTAGGTTTTTGCCCATAAAAAAATCGCTAATAAGTATAATAGGCAAAGCCAAATGGCTAAAATACTCCGCCTTGCGGAGTTACACTTTATAGTCCCTCACATTTCTTAGAGAGCGTGATGGAGGATTACCTCAGCAGATCTAAGGAATCGGACATACAGCTGATCCAACAAGAGCCAATGATAGGTTCGGTTAAATGGATGCACGCTTTGACCAAAAATGTAATGGATTCGCAAAATATTGGTCCCTTAGTTGTAGAATTAGCAAAGAAACCAGCGTGTGCACTGAATTGGTTTTGAGATAATTACTTACTGTGTGAAGTTTCAAATCTAAACCGCATGTACCATGTGTGTCTTACGATTGATGGTAACTCATTTGTTACGAGTTGAGACAACCCTGCACCAGCGCCTTAATCAGACTTATCGAAGAGCGATATGTATGGCTAAATAAGTCGAATAACATACGTGCATGGGTTATAGCATGTACGAGGTGCAAACCGTTTAAGATTTAGTGCCATAATATGACCAAGGTAAAGAACAAAATACCTGCTGATCGTTATATTCATGCGCACATCGACATAGTCGAAATGCGAAAGTCAACGATAAAATGTACTTACCGACGATGAGGAACAGACACAGAAGGTAATTGGAGGTGGTAATCCTTTAAAATATCACTGTATAGGAAATCCTGTTCACGTTCCTAAATAACTAAGAGTCACGCTATGGTATACAAGTAAGGGTCACCGGTGATCGCGATAGTAATGAATGTCAGGGCTTCCCATTGTTTTTGAATATCATGTGAATAGAGGCACTGCATACTAGTGCATTCAATCCCCAAATAAAAAGCATGGCGAACCATTGCGACTGTCTACAGACTTAAAGGAATCGCAAGGTTTTTCTGAATGGGCTTATAACCCCATAAACTGCTTCGTCGGTACTGTATAAATCCATTCTACAATGGATTCTTTAGGGTTAAAAGAACAACATAAGAAATTATTCATAGAGGTCTGTCTATCTCCGGATCGTTCCATTATACATTTTATCTGGATTGACGAGGAAGCCAAAACACGAAAGCAGGTAAACGATCGACATTCTGAGGCATAACCTGATACACAGACTTCGACATCACGGACGCCAGCCTTGAGCAAGTAGTTAGAACAAAGCACACCGACAACAATAAGAGAATCAGAGATCACGACACAATCAGGACGAATGCGACATCAACTTACGCGAAGAGATCACCTCTTTTTCTAAGGGGTTCATTCTTGAGATGGTATATTCCCGATAAAAATAAATCAGAAATTTATTTGGACGCTTGAATTATCGCTGAATACCGAATAATATTTAAATAACTTTTAGAGCATTTAAAAATATTTCAGATATGTGAAAGTTTAATCTTGTTCGGTATGGGTTTAATTACCATCTCAGTCTTTGAACGAATCGTTGTCCATATTTTGTATTTACAAAGTTCACCATTTTATTCACCGAAAAATATTAATTATGCACTTAAGTTTGCAATTACTTATTCCGAAATAGAACGTGAGAGCAAGTATTTAACTTATTTGCTTCGGTGTCAAATCGCAATACAATAAATTGAGGATTGTACATCCTCAATCTGAGCATACTTTTTAATTTATGGTTTTGACATTTGCACATCATGGATGTTGATTTTAAGGAAGATAAATTAAATGGGTGTCAGAAAAATTAACAAGTCTGTCTATGGCGTTAAGCTGAACAGTTTTAGATGTCAATCCAAATGTAATATTTCGATTATGCTAGGCCTTGCCAGACAAAAACCAACCCGGATTCATGACAGTCAATGGGGCCTGAGCCTACACTTATTCTTACACATTCTGTACGAATCGCGTTTTAACAATGTTTAATTGGTAGACCCCGTCGCAGACATCCTACAAAACTGTACTATTATTTTTTAGATATTTTTGGGCTAGATGGCGTCTATTGCCAAATTAATAATTAATTAGAATAGAATAGAATATCTTTATTTGGATTCAAACCACACATTTTCCATCAAATAGATAATAATATTGGAAAATGTACAATATAAAAAAGATATCACATCACATAAATATGTGCAATTAGTCTCATGTATGTATGTACATGTAGTCTCATGTATTTGCGGCAACGTCCTCAATCTTATCAGTTACTATCTCCGAAACCGATGCGCGACTGTAAAAGTCGGAAATAGTCACTCGAGGCCAGCCCTTATCCGAGCTGGTGTTCCACAGGGCTCCATACTTGGTCCTATCCTCTTCGACATTACGCTCGCGCAAGTACAGGTTGAAGAAAACCTTTACAAGCTGTTCAAATATGCGGATGACATGGTCATCGTATTCAGTAACCCCATAGCATCCAACCCCTCCTTACCTCTTATATCGGAGCTCTTATCCTCGCTCCACTCGCAACACAGCAGAATCGGTCTCAAACTAAACCCCGCCAAGACTCGTCTAATGAAACTCTCCTCCGACCTATTCTGCTCTATCCCGGTTGCCAATTATCCCCTCGATATAGAAATAATAGATTCGGCCAAACACCTAGGTATTCATTTTCCAAAATCCTTAGACTTCTCCCCACATCTTACGTACACTACTTCCAAACTCTGATCTGTTTCAAGACTAAAAATCCCATTCTCCAACTCACACTATTCAAGGTCTACGTTGTGTCCCTCATTTCATACGCTAGCGAATTCTACTGTCCTCTCACTCTCGCCTCCTCGTATACCATCGAATAGACATCCTCCAGATTTCTAAAGCGAGTTTTCCCCCAAAGCCAAAATTATCGGGAACGCCTACTCCTGGCAAACCTTCTACCGCTTTCGATTACCCGTCACCTTCGAGTCATTTCTTTTATCCATAAGATCACAACTTTATTACCACTGTCCAACTTTGCTCACTCAAGTCACCACTACGCCACACGTTCTAGCAACTCTTCTATCCAATCTATCCATACCCCCACTATATTTAAAAAAATCTATCTCTTCTCCAAAGCCACTAGTGTCTTCAACGCTCTTCCCACGGACATAAAGCTCCTACCCCAGCACGAATTTAAAAAGGCAGCCCATCAGTACTTCTTCAACAAATTTCTTTGTGAAACGAAATTGGTTCCTTCTCAATCCATAACATTTCTTTCACCCAAAGATATTCTCTTTACTGACTTCGGAGGGCGAAACCCTTCAGGCAGTCATCTAATTTTCCATTTTACCCTCTCTGGTTTTAAATCTTTCATTCTCGACTCCCTGGTACGACTTCTCAGCTCCTATTTCACTCTATCATATCCATATAGTGGATACTGTACAACGTTTTGCACATCCAATCCTTTTCCTTCTTGTTTCAGCGGAAGACCAGAAACTCAAAAGCCCTGTCGGTACACCAACGGTTTGCAGCGGACATCGACTCCCCCTCGTCTTCCATCAGTCATAACCTCATTCAACGGACGCCAGTGATCCCTGCATGACTCACTTGTTTCAATCTAGTCGACTCCATCCTTCCTCAACTCCTCCCCACTGCTATTAAATACTTTGCTAGTCACAATTTCATTCACCTCCACATATCTTACACTTGATTTGTTATTTCAATGGTCGGGCCAATTGGCCTTTGATGCCAAATAAATTTATTATTATTATTATTAGTATATCTCACTAGTTGTACTGTACAATATATCAACATCAGAAAGTTCGGCTGTAAATAGTAATAGATTCATCATCAAAAATAGGAAAAATTGAAGTATAATTCGAGTATAACATCATGCAAAAAAATGAGAACCATGACTAGCAATTGATTGTATGTATTGTTGACTAAAATGATGATATAATGCATAACATTTCAATTTTAATAATACAAAACTTGGAAATAAAAATCTCAAGAAGGTATGTTGCTGATCACAATTATCCTTGTTTTTTTATTCAACCATGAGAAGTATTGACAATACAATTTAACAATAATTGTTGCGCGGGTGGTGGTAACAATTCTTTAAATCAAGTTTGCGATCTTGAAGTAAACACCAATCCCATTGTATTTAACCAGTCGTCTAACAACATAACAAAACTACCACCAGCCGCAGAGAAAGTATTATCATATTCAAAATTAAAAATATCAACAGCATTGTAGATTTTTTCTAGTTCAGTACATAAAAATTCAAGACATCTTAGATGGAGGCGTTTCTCTAAGCCCTTTTGGCAATCTATTGTAAATTATGTAAAGTTTCGAAAAAGAGAATAACTTACAGTTAAATACTGTTTGTTGCGAAGAACTAATATATATGCAAGTATGTATTAGGTTTTGCGAACCTAGTAACAAATTAGTTCAGTTGTGACCAGAAGGATAAACCAAAGGCAGCATGAACGGAAAGTATAATCTCATGCACATTCGTTTCGTGCTTACTGGCGACTCATCAGTAGGAGCCGGTATTACGCCCTTTAACCACTATATATTTGGTACCGTCCTATTATTCCACATTCTTCTACCAAATATATAGTGGTTAAAGGGCGTAATACCGGCTCCTACTGATGAGTCGCCAGTAAGCACGAAACGAATGTGAATGAGATTATACTTTCCGTTCATGCTGCCTTTGGTTTATCCTTCTGGTCACAACTGAACTAAAGAGAATAACTTGCCCGCAACATTCCCAACTAAAAGAGGAGATATTGCCAAATGTCCAGATCTAGTTCCAACTCCATGAATCTTTCTTATTGGATTCATATAGGCACCAGTCCACTAGTTCAAACGGAAAACTTTTATGCAGTAGCACACCCTCCGAAACCATACAGTTTGCAGTGATACAAATTGTAATCTGGTGGCGTATATATTGATTTTCTTTTACAATATGTCTCAGATCCCTAATATTTCTATTTGTAGAAACAGAGCGCATAAGTGACAGAATCAATGATTATATATCACTTACAATTACAACTTTTTCATTTTAAATTTTGCATGGTTAGAATACAAATAACTTAGCATAATATTACTCACAATTTCATATTTTCCTTTTGCTTTGTCCTATGTAAAATGTCTTGACTTCTATTTAAATTAACGTAAGTTCGAGCTGCTTTCTGACAAATGAAGAAAAAGAATAAGTACATGCATTATTTCGTAAAAGCCAGGGGATCCTGTAAAGAACAAATGATGATACGGTCTTCCAGTGGAATCAAAAGGTATATCTAATTAAAATAATGACAATGTTAAATAAATAACCTTTTTGACGGGGAAATATATCTTCAGGTGGCTTCAACTTTGGTCTTGCACTTTTTCCAAAAAGTCCTGATGGGAAAAGATACCTAATCGCCTCATCTATTGCATCTTGATTGAAATTTTTTGGATCTGCTCCAACAATTTTTGCCAAAAACAATCTTCCCATTTCGAACTTTTTTCTTTCGCGTTCCAAAAGTGATTCTATAATTATACCATAGCTTTATTACCATTCTGTCTATGTTTGTTAACGAAAAATTCAACAGAAGACTGGATCTGCACACTTCTAGTTGAATAAAATTTTTGCGCCGAAGCAAAGCATGAATTGAAGTTCTTAATTTATAAATCCTATTACACATACTCGAGAAAAACTATTAAGTTGGTGTAGATTGTTACGCAGCATGACTATTCAGAAACAATTCTTATCAAATGGAAATTCATAACATATCCAAATAAAATTAATTAATCAGAAATATATTTTAAAAAGACGACCAAATATAAACGTTAAAAAACACACACAGACACTTAATGCAATATTTTGATTTTATAATCAAAATAGTGGAATAACTATTCACACTTCTGTGGAGTATAGTATCTCACAGTTTAAAAATTATTAAATATTAAATTTTCTGAAAAACTGAAGTCACCGCTGGTTTCTTAAACAAGTTTAACGACCCGGCCAGAATGCTGTACAGCATTACTAAAATGTCTAAAAGCGGATTCGGAGAGATTATTAACTGTTTTTGACCTTTAATAGAGCCTGTACAGGTTAATTGGATTATTGAACATGAATTAACTCTTCATAAAAATAAATCAAATTCTATTTTTGAATATATCTTTCTATCGGGGTGTCGTAAAACAATATAGTGTTTTTTTTTCTAAAAATTGGGGAAAATTTTTGGAAGTTTCTTTAGTTCATATTTTCGAAGTTTTTGACTTGTGTTGGTGAATGCCTATAAAAGAGTTTTATCTGAGTTGTTGAGAGGCACGTACTGTTAACTTCTGTAGAGACTCCTAACCTATTCGTGTTTGAGAACCCCATAGATGCCAGATCGCTTGCAGTCATAAAAGTTACCGTAGAATTTGATAAGCTTCTATTTTCATTCGCATCTGCTAAATTCAAACCTGCAATAACTTGCGCTAACTTGCTAGTGTCCTTAAATTTAAGATCTGCATCCATATCTATGTAACTTTAATTATTAAATCGACACTTAATGTTAGGCAAATCGGGAAGTGAAACCTGTCTCGTACAAAACACCCAAACAAATAATCTGGAAAGAATTAGTCGTGAAAACCAGAATTATTAAATAACCTGTTCCAGAACGTCCCTTCTATGCGTGCATCAATAAAAATATAAGATAGTATAAGCAGGCGTATATTGTAAATATTGATCAGTTTTTAATGAAGTAAAATGACATAATTGCAGCAGACCAAAGGAAGATACAACCAGTCGAGGACCGTATGCTCGAAACCTGAAATGGCACACAATTCAAAGTCAAGTATTTAAACAAAGAAAGTTCTGGAAAATAAAAGAAAAAATTCTTTTTAAATAAAATACGTTACAATCAGCCAAGATGGTTTAAATTTATCAGTTAATGTTACTTTAATTTTGGCGGAGGATTTATCTTCCTCCACACTTCGTGGTTCTATCTGAATACTCTTTGCTAGTAAAGTATTGAATTTTCATCCATTTATCGTTTGTTAATACATATTATTCGGAAGGATCTCAAATTTGCTTCAGACAATTGACTTTGATATTTGATTTCAAGGTCACCACCGCATCGTTCTGTCATCTGTGGATATCAGCGTATTTAGGTGAACACACTTATTGTTATAATATATAAATTTCAAGAAATCTTATTCTAATATTATGGCTGGTTTATTAAGTATTGAGGATACAGTGCAATCAGCATGTGGACTTAAGGAATGTAGTTTAAGAGATAGTTCAGAGGAACTTAACTGTTATCAATTAGACGATTATACCGCATATATGAAGTATCCGAGCCTCGCATCTTAGATGCTCTCTTATAGTAGTGACCAGAAGATCTCTACAAAAAATGGCGAGTGTGCCAGGATACTCTGTGCAGAAAGGTGTGATGAAAATGATCGCTTTTGCCGCAATTATATGGATAGCAATGTTAAGCTCACCTTATACAGACCTGACAACCATTCTGAATGGGTCAAAGATGCAAAATTTTATTTTAAACTAAAAAGAATGACCCACACTATAGAAAGGTTTGCCTTGGCCTGGTGGTTTTTGTCTGCGCCGATAAAAAAGGATCTATTTAGTCTCAGAAAATTTGTTCCCGCAAACGAACCTGTAAATGCATTTGAGCTTCTGATCGAAGAACTTCATGGACGATATCAACCTGAGTGAATTGAACGGATGACTGACTTTTTACGTCAACTCCCATCTGAATTTTATGAAAGAATTATTTTAAAATCCATCGGGCTTGATATATCTCAGGAAGTTATAAACAGTATATTTGTAGCAGAATGGCCCGCTAGATTAAGGGCCACTTTGGATGTCTATGATACATTGGAATTAGAGTGGCCGAAGAAGCTCAAAGAGTTAGACAAAGTGTATCGTCAGAAGGAACCTAAGGTGTATGCAGTAACATCAGATTCACGTCTGGAGCAGCAACTCAGACATCTCTCAGAGAGACTCCTGACCGTAGAGAATGAATTATGTACCCTCCGAAAGGAGGTGGGTTGGATGAAAGCCAAGAGGGATAGTTCCAACGGAGGTAGGGTGAATTCTCGGGGTCAAAGTTCAACTTCCAAGCATCGGAGAGGCGAATCGCGTGAAGGTGTGCAAGGTCTACGCGAGTGGTGCATTTCGAATCGTAAATACGTAGAGTTTGGAAAATGTCAGGAGGAGGGATGCACGTTTCCAAGGTTGAGTGATCCCCGATGGAAAGGAAGTACTCTTCCTGTAGCCTGGTGTAAGCTACCGGAAAACTAGTGGAATCCTGGCTAGGGGGGTTGCGCATGCAAAGCTCCAAGGTATGCATATTCGAGGGATCCTAAAATCATCGAAGTAAAGTTCGGAAGCTTCGATAGAAGAAACGCGCGGTCATACACTACGTAAATCTGTTAGGTTTCGCCTGGAGAGATCTCAAAGAAGTTGCTGGTTATAGCAACAATAATTTCGTTAAAAAAGATGAACGTAGTGGGTTAGACATTTTAATAGACACGGGTGCAGAGGTGAGCATAGTTCGATCCGATGTGGTGAAAATTGATAGCCCCACATTCGATTATCAACTATGGGCTGCTAATGGAATTCCAATTGAAGTTAAGCGAGGTAAAGAATTTTCAGTGACATTGGGGCAGAAATCGTTATTTACGTGGAATTTTCTGGTCACTGATATAAAGGATAGCATCATTGGGATGGATTTTTAAACCATTTTACTCTCGTTTTAGATCCCAAATCTAGGACCTTGGGACAAGGCACTAGGATAGTGACTTATGCTGAGACTGGGACCTCAATAGTTAGGTCAGTGAGACTACCCAGACCCGTCGTCGCCGATGACTTGGTGGATGTGATCAAGAAACACCTGGCCGTGTTTCTACCATTCAATGCGAATCGCAAAGGCTTAAAGGTAGACATAGAACTTCAAATCGAGTTTGTGGAACCACTACCCTGTTCACCGAAGGTTTAACCGTTAACCCAACATAAGCAGCAGGTTGCCATTGAAGAATTTAAAAGGTTGAGAGAAGTAGGAATTTTTAGGCGTTTAAATTCCAACTTGGCATCTCCAATAGTGGCTGTTCACAAACCTGAACCAGGTCAATGGAGATTTTGTGGTAACTATCGTCTATTTAACACAGTAACGAAAGGCGATTCGTATCCTCTACCAAACCAGGGAACTTTGCTCAGGGATATAATGTGGTATGAGGTTTATACTACGTTAGATCTGCAGAAAGCGCATTATCAAGACAGAATCTATACCGCTCACCGCAGTGCGATTTCCTGGAGGAGGATCGCATGAATTCTTATATATGCCTTTTGGTTTGACGAATACACGTCAGACATTCCAGCGTCTGACGGAGGAAGTTCTTCAAGACCGTCCATTTGCTAGAATGTATATAGATGATATCATTCTATATAGTCAATCAAGGGAGGAACACCAGGAGCACTTGGACGTCGTTTTGTATAAGCTGGAACATTATGGAAATGCAGTTAAGCCAGAAAAGAGAAGGATTGGTTGCTCTACTGTAAAATTACTTAGACACAACATTTCCAAGAATTGAAACAAACCCTTGGAAGATAAGGTCCAAGCAGTCAAGGATGTTCCAGTGCCAAGAACTGTTCGTCAATTGCGTAGATTTATACCAGGTTTAGTTGGAATTTTGGGATCGTTAACTCGACATGTTGTTCGTGAACGGAGCACGATCAAAAAGTCCTGGCCTATTTATTTTTGCCAGAGGGCCAAAGATCTGTTAAGCTAAATAAACACATTAGCACCATTGGATTGGATTAAGCTATTTGAGCTGCTCACAGATGCTTCCGATCTAGCTATAGGGGCTATGTTACATCAGCGGGATAATGCTATAGTCAAGCCGATTGGATTCTATAGTCGGAAACTCCAATATCACGAGAAGCGATTTGACACGCTTGGAAATGAGTTACTATCGGTTTATTCTGAAGTGTTGCATTTTGAGCACTGACTTGGTGGACATCAATTTACGATATTAACTGATCATAAACCGCTGATAATTATCTTAGGGGAAGCGAATAGGCCAAACGATTCTCGGTGGTTGAATTCACAAATAACCCGACTAGCAGAATTTTATTTTAACATTACTCATATCTCAGGAAAAGATAACGTGTTGGTAGATACACTCAGTAGACCAGAACTATCAGATGAAGATATGATTCGTTCGGAGTCACTCGTATGCTCTGTTGTATCTTCTAATGATTTTGTTGAGCAAGTGATGGAAGCAGAAAGTCTTGATCCTTTATTAGCTATGTAGGCAAAGAATCCCACATATACACGCAGGAAGATTGGAGATAAGTGGTTATTATGTGAAATCTCCTGGAGACAACCTAGACCGTATGAACTGTTAGAATTAAGGTATAAGGTAATTCAACAGCTGCATTGTTGTGTCCACCTATAATGGACGGGCCATGCACTCGGGTATCGTCTTTGTTTATTATCAAAGTATCGTCCAGACAAGAGTTAATTATGCCTAATTCTGTATTTAAATTGTTCATTTGAGTAGTCAATCATTGACTCAACATTTCTAACCAATCAGAAGCCATTTTTAAATTTACCACACATGCTTTATTTTTACTCACTTTTATATAGTATTTTTCTCGCATAACGAGCTGTAAATGCCGTACGACGTTACAAACTCGGTTAAGGTGCTCTGAATAGAGATTTGTTACTGATAGGGGGGCCCTTAAGAGGGCCTGGTCGTGCGTTCTCCTGAATTATTCAGAGTGTGAAGATGTCCTAGAGCCTTGGGTGGACTCTGGTTGTTGTTGCTCCCGTGGTCGAGTTGTAATCACGATGCGGATAACGTCGTTCAGGTTCTGCAATTAATTGGCTCGTCTCGCTGGTTGCACCGCAACAAGATGAGTCACGGATGTAGCCAATTGTTGGTGAAACTATCAAATCCCCAGCGTAGGTATTGACAGCCGACAGAACGCACACGCGTAACGCAAAGCAGAATGCAAATGCGACAACTGACTTGTATGGTAAATTGCCGTGCTTAAATAGCATGCTATGTCTACTTGCAAACTATTGGTTAAACGGCAAGTTTCGCTTTTTTCTCATTGGTGCAACGTAAATAAAATTGAAATTAATTTACGCAATATGTCGGCCATTAATTTGTGTCGTTACAACACTTTCCTCTCTGACAAAGAAGGAAAAAAATTCCTCTCTATAAGAAATGCATGACAGAGTTCGAACCAAATTAAGCAAAAATATGATGAACCATAAATGCTGGGCTTAAATATGCTTGTTGGTTGCTTCAACAATGATATGATGCCAGGTAACCACTAGGAATTTCTACACAAATTGTAAGCTCTAGTGGTCGGTCATACCACGTGAGGCAAAATAGAGCAGTGTAAGTTTTGGGAGTCGCAGCGTGAAAATTTCGAGGTAAATCGCCTCTGAATTTGCCAGGTTTAGGTTAAAACCTAAGCAGGTTGGATCGTTGTCAATGTGTTTGTATAAGACCAAAGGAGCTAGAGTGCTCGACGTTGTGGTCATGACATTTGTAGAGTGGTCTTTGTGCAATTGATGAATTTGAGATATGTATTGAAAGTGGCCTGTACCATGATATGAAGCTGATCACTACTTAGTGTTGCTACACGAAAGCGTTAGCTCTAAGTAGCTTGTCATACCAAAATAGGCAGTGTAATGCCATGTGTGAGAAAAACATTATAATGTAAAATATATACATTAAAATCAAAGGTAACTGCATAAAAATATGTACACGAACATTGCTTCAGAGATGGCATAATACCAAAGAACTGTTCAAAAATGCTACACAATTGTTAGCTAAGAACAGCTGGTTATGCCACGTGAGACAAATACGACAATAACGTAAGGTTAAAAAGAAATATTTTGATAGTTAATGTTAATGTTTAAAAAAGATGAATTACGCGTTATACAAAGCAGGATATTGAGATTGTGGGCAGACGGAGCCTGAAACGTGTGTAGAAGGTTGAACTCTCTCGGGATCAGTTGGATCGATAAACGGTTTAGATCTGTCTATGCTTACTGATGTCGGTGTAGCGCCTTGCATAATAATGAAGTATTTTGGTTGTCTGAGCAAAATCGGGTAAGGACCGCGATACTTTGGTTGTAGTTTTGCAACAGCATTATTGTTGCGAACGAGTACTCTCTTGCAGCTGTGGAGCTGTGGGTGAACGAAGACTGGACGAGGCGTATGTCTCGGCTGCTGTTCAGAAATTTTACCGAAATGAAGTCGAAGGCGGGTAACTTCGTCTTTTGGGTCATCTTGTGCCGGTAGTAGACGTGGGAGCTGACTAGGCAGGCGTAGATCCATGCCATACAAGAGTTGTGACGCAGATGTTTTAATGGATTCACGAGTACGGGAACGCATGGCCAGCAGAAATAAAGGTAGTGCATCGACCCAGTTGCCATTAATGGACGAGGATGCTAAAGCAGCTTTGAGTTCCCTATGCATTCTCTCTACCATGCCATTAGCTTGGGGATGGTAGACAGTCGTCTGGCGTAAGATGCATCCCATGTACCGCAAGGTGGTTTTGAAACGATCAGATGAGAAGCAAGTGCCTCTGTCCGTGATGACCCCATTGGGAACACCATAATTGGATATCCATGCAGAGATAAAACCGTTGGTTACTTCGTCTGCAGAAATGGTGCCAAGAGGTAATGCCGCAGGCCACCGTGTAAATCTATCAATCATGGTTAGAAGGTAACTGAAACCTTGACGCTGTCAGATGAACTATGTCGATGTGAACGATGGCTAGGCAGAAGTAGATCGAAAATGTTGCAACTTAGAACAGGGTGTGTCATGTGATCTTGTTTTTCTGACAAATGGCCCTCCGAGACCCATCGTTTAACATTCTGCCTAAGTCAGTGACCCCAGAAACGATCTGTAAGAAGTCGGACAGTCGCTTGGCTTCCTGGGTGAGAAATTGAGTGAATTGAATCGAAAACCTTTCTCTGAAGGCTGGTCGGCAGAACTGGCTTGTTGGGCTGCGTACCCGTGAAGTAAACAATTGGTAAGCCTTCCCACAGACGGCATATGAACTTGGTTGGGTGACGGGCTATTGATCTTTGAATGTGAATGTCACCGCGTTGTTCAGTTCGCAGGAGAGTTGGCGTTAGTGCAGGTTCACTGAGTGCCAAGGAGTTGACAGTGAATGGTGACAGCGAAGGTGGTTGTAGAGAGTCGTCTCGCCTAGACAGGGCATCTGCAATGAAGCTCTGTTTGCCCGTGACGTGAAAGACGTCAAATTGCCATTCGCTTAGACGAGAAAGCTGTCTTTCCACTCTGGCAGGGTACTTGGCGATAGATGAAGTTACGTTTCGAAGTGCGCTAACTAGTGGTGCATGATCTGTGAAAACAACAAATCTGCTACTGCCAATGATGCTGATAAAATGGCGCACTGCATCGTGGATGGCGAGAAGTTCTCGGCCGAAAGTGTCGTACCTCGTTTCTACTGGTTGGAGAGTACGCGAGTAGAAACTGATGGGCTTCCGAACTCCGTCGATCTCTTGTTCCAACGTGGCTCCAATAGCGAATTCAGAAGCATCTGTCGTGAGTGGAAATGGCTTTTCAAAATCTGTGTGTGTTAGCATTGTGGCATTTGCTAACAAGTTGATGGCAAGTCGAAGTAATTCTGCGTCTTCGGATGACCAAGCAATGATGGAATTCTTGCTAAGTCCCTTTCGGTTCCGCAGGTGCCTGCACAAAGGATAAAGTTGTTTTGAAAGGCCCGGAAGGAACTTGCGATAATAGTTTAGTACTCCCAGGATTTTCTGCAAATCGCCCACAGTCCTTGGTGACTTGATATTCTTGATTGAATTCGTCTTTGACGGCAACGGTTGAATACCATGGGCCGTGATACGATGCCCTAAGAAGTCGACGGATGAAGTTGCAATCTGCATCTTGTCACAGTTGATTTTGAGTCCGTGGTTGGATAAGCGTGAGAGGACATTTCGTAGATGTTTCGCATGAGATTCTAGATCTGGACTGAATATCATAATGTCATCGAGATATGACATACAATAAGCAGAGTCGTCGCGAAGTATGTTGTCCATGAATCTTTGAAATGTCTGAGTAGCACACTTAAGTCCAAAAGGAATGTAAAGATATTCAAAAAGGCCAAATGGAGTGATGAATGCAGTTTTCTCGATATCCTCTGGTGCTACCGGTATGTGATGGTACGCTTGTCTGAGGTCAATCACTGAGAAGAAATTGCTGCCGTTGAGTTTTTCAAGTAAAGTGTTAATATTTGGAATAGGATATGCATCAGATTTTGTCACTGAATTTAGCTTACGGTAGTCTTCACAGGCTTTGTTTGATCCGTTTGATTTAGAGACTAAATGCAGTGGTGACGCCCATGAACTTTTCGATGGTCTGATGATTCCCTCTTCCAAAAGCCTTGAGAATTCTTCTTGGGCAGCTTTAAGCTTAGCAGGAGCCAGTGGTCACTTCTTGAATGCAATAGGTTGTCCTTCTGTGACGATATGATGCATCGTGTTGGAGACTCGTAGCTCTGACTTATTAAGATCGAAAAGCGATTTGTATTTTTGAAGAGCTGCTGATATCTCTGCTGAATGATGCACTGGGGTTAGCTGTATGACCTGTAACTCCAAACGCTCGGAGGCAAGTGTCCAAAAACTTTGCTCAAGTCCGGTGGAAGGGTCGATGATCTTTTCATTGGCAAGATCAACAATGAGCCGAAATTTTAGAAGGAAATCAAGGCCTATTATATTATGTGAGACCTTGGCAATGATGAAGTTGTGGAAAAATTCACGTCGTAGACCTATGTTGAGTGTGCGGTACCGGCAGCCATATGTTGGTATGGGCTCGCCTGTGGCTGTTGCGAGAAGAACGCCTAGCGACATTTCGGCCATTTAATTAGTCTTGAGAACTGAGACTGCCGCACCTGTGTCTACGATGAACTCTTCGCCAGTTTTGAAATCAAGAAGGTGCAGGAGCTCGTTGGGCTGTTTGGCCGGGTCATGCAAACAAGTAGGCTGGTGATTGCGACCGGCGTTGTCCGTTTGGTTCTCTATGTTGAAAATTCGGCGTGGACGAAAAGAGTCGACAGGGTTGTCGGATTGTAGTTTGCTTCTTGCCTGTGGCGCCGTTGATGCCGTTGATGTGCAGAAAGTACGGTCTTCTACTTCCTGCGCCAGACGTTTCCCGATGCTGATGCACCCTTGTACCTGCGGTCTGTTGTCCTTTGCGTCAGCTGTGGAAATTGACACTCATTCGGAAATTCTTCGGAACGACAAAGACAAACTTGGCAAGCATAAAAAAACTTCTGATGGTTATAACACCAGTTCTTTGGGGCATATTTATTAAAGGATTGCGGAGATCTCGATCGCCGCCTACCGTTATAATTGGGCTTAGGAACGAATTTGGGTCGAGCATTCACTTGATTTAGCTCGGATTTGGTAATGGCCAATCCTTCTAGAACTTTAGCCATGTTCGCCACTGTTCTCTCTAAGGAGGAGATTCTATCATCTTGCGGGGGTGAAGAAAAGGATGATGGATTCATTTTGGGTTCCAAAACCCTATATTCTAACTCACATCTCTCAGATAAGTCATCTATAGAGAGAGAGTGTTGGGGAGCTGTCTGGCAAAGAGTTTTAATGTTTGGGGAAGATTGTTAATAAAAACAACCTTAGCCTCATATTCAGAAAACGTTGGTTTTATACCAACGTTTCCGTAATTCCCTCAGTATTTCGATGGGGCCAAGGTTTGGCATGTCTAACCGCGCATATTTGTTTATTATCTGCTCAGTCTCTGTGGGCCCAAGCAAGGATTCTACTTCGTTTTGTAGACCCAAAATGGGATTAGGTAGCTTCCTAATAGCCTCAAGCTTAGGATAAATCCGTCGCTGCAATTCAGAAGGTAGTTTAGCAAAAACCTTCGACAGTTTTTAATGACTGTCATAATCAGGAAACGGGGAGAAAGCGGAGTCTACGCGCATAAAGAATAGTTCACTATCTCCCATCCCAAACAGGAACATCAATATCTAAAATTGGACCTGACATTCTAACAATCTTACGGGATCTTTAAAGCATAAATTTATAAGCAATATGAAAATATATAAATATACTTTAACGAAACACTTACCCACAAAAAACTTCCACAGTTGAATGAGCGCAGAACAAAAGCACGTCAAAGTAACTGCTTCCAAAATCCGCAATTGAGCCTGTCGAGTACATACGGTACCGTTTTGTACGTAGAAATGATAAACAGAAGCCCCGTTGGCCTTTGATGCCCATGTATTATTATTATATCCCAAAAAAATTGAACACAAATCCACGAATATATACCCAACAAAATTCCCAGAAGACCACGATCACGGTAGAGAAAACGCAAATGTTAATCGATTTTTATCCCAAATAGATGAAAAAGGAAGTCAATTTTATTTCTTCCAAAAAAATCAGAACAATAATCAATATCCTGGCGCGGTCGCTAATTTTGTAAACGCCCCGGCTTCAAGTAAATGCCGTACGACGTTACAAACTCGGTTAAGGTGCTCTGAATAGAGATTTGTTACTGATAGGGGGCCCTTAAGAGGGCCTGGTCGTGCGTTCTCCTGAATTATTCAGAGTGTGAAGATGTCCTAGAGCCTTGGGTGGACTCTGGTTGTTGTTGCTCCCGTGGTCGAGTTGTAATCACGATGTGGATAACGTCGTTCAGGTTCTGCAATTAATTGGCTCGTCTCGCTGGTTGTACCGCAACAAGATGAGTCACGGATGTAGCCAATTGTAGGTGAAACTATCAAATCACCAGCGTAGGTATTGACAGCCGACAGAACGCACACGCGTGAAGCAGGTAGAATGCAAATGCCACAACTGACTTGCATGGTAAATTACCGTGCTTAAATAGTATGCAATATGTCTACTTGCACACTATTGGTTAAACGTGGTTAAACGGCAATTTCGCTTTTTTCTCAATGGTGCAACGTAAATAAATTTGAATTTAATTTACGCAATATGTCGGCGATTGATTTGTGTCGTTACACGAGCATCGATTTAATAAAACAAATTTACAAATATTAATTAATTTATGTTCACTTCGGCTCGAAGTCTGCTTTTATCATTGTGCTGACTGCTTCATACGGGCGTTTCTGCGAGGAATTTTTGTTGAAATAATGTCTGCCCAAGATAAGACTCTTCGTTCATTATTTGTTTTAAAGGTGCCTATTGCCAAACCTCCCCCCTCAGGAATCGGCCTTGGCACTCTGATTAAATGATCAAGTGCAACAGCTCGTGGTCCATCGGGCATGCTAACAAAAACTGTGCTGTGCTCTGAGTCCAACCTCTCCACGCGATACGGCCCATCATTGACAGCCTGAAGTGCCACGGGCTCGACCTTCGCGACCATGACATAGTCGCCGACCTTTAGGCGAGTGCGTGTCGGTTGCCTTGCATAGCCTTGTCGCTGTGTGGCGCCAATATATTCAGTTAACTGTTTTAGTCGCTTCTGAATATCCGTTATGATGCAGCGCTCATGGGATCCTTGGATTACATGTTCACCTGGCAGTCTTATGTGTCCTCCATAGACCATGGTTATTGGAGCGAATCCTGTAGCTGTTGAGACTGTAAAGCGCATGGCTCGCGCGGCCAAATGTAATTTGTCTGTCCAAGTTCCCGGGCTCTCGTGGCACCAACATCGCAATACCTCTTTCATCGTCCTATGTCCGCGCTCAGCAGTCGCGTTGGTTTGCGGGTGATAAGTGGCTGTGCGGCAATGCTTTATGCCATTATCTTTGCACCACTGATTAAATTCTTTCGACTCAAACTGTGCGCCTTGGTCGGTAACAATAACTTGTGGTGCACCAAATCGACTGAGCCCTCGCTCCTCTAAGCACGTTAAAAATTTTTCTGTTGTGATTTTTCACAGTACTACAAACTCGACTCATCAGGTAAACTTATCGACCAAGGAATACACATAGGACACCCCGCCGCTAGCTACTGGCAGTGGACCTAATAGGTCGATATTCAGAAACTCGTTCCGTGCAGTGGCATTGAAAGCAATCGGAGAGGCTTTTTCTCGTTTTTGTGGTTTACAACTTTGTGGTGCACTGTTGACAATAGCTACGAATTTGTTTAGACATGCCAAGCCAATAAAATGGGGACTGCAATATCTCAATGAGGCATCCGGCGCCGGGATATCCTAATGCGTCATGCCAAACGGCCATTAATTCTGTTATTATCGATTCTGACACAAACCTTTGCATTGGTTGTCCTTCTTTCCGCACCAACAGGCCGTTCTATAGGTTCAACGTTTTATATGGTGCGGACACCACTGTGTCGTTTTTTAATAGTTTGATTATTCCCTGACACATGCCATCTTTTCCATGTTATTCAGAGACTTTTATAAGTGTTGAAACCCGCACAGCGGAAATTCTGCTGAGCGCATCGGCTGCCGCATTTTCGATTCCTGCTCTACGATGAATTTATACATCGTATTCTTCTAGCCATTGAATGACTCGGTGTACACATTTCTTTTTAATACATAGTGATCTCCAATGCACTAGCGCTTTGTGGTCTATAAAGACTTCTACGTTTCCCCCGACGACAAAATATCTAAACTTCCGTAGCGCCCATTGTAAGGAAAGTAATTCCTTTCTGTGGCGGTATAGTTCTGTTCCGCTTTAGTGAGTGTGCGACTTATATATTGCGCAGGACGTCCGTCAGCTTGTAACACCGCTCCTATCCCAATATCTGACGCGTCTGTAACAATTTACATATTACTTACCGTGAAAGTCCAAATAGTTGTATCTATTAATTTCTGCTTGCATAGCAGAAACGCTTCTTGTGCCTCCTCCGTCCAACGAAATGGTATCTTGGCACTAGTTAACTTAGACAAGGTTTGCTGCGTAACCACCATCCTTGCGAGATATGGTCTATATAAATTCACCATACCAATAAACCGGCGCAATTGTTTTCTACTAGTAGGCTCGGGATAATCCTTCATAGGCTGTACATTCGAATCAAACTACATACATTCATCCGCTGAGACTGAGTGCCCCAGGAACCGCATTTCTCGACCTATCTGAACCTTTTCTGGATTAAAGTTTAATCGCCATTCTACAGCTTTGGCTAAAATCTTCTGAAGCCTAACACGTAATTCGTATTAAGTAGTGGCCCATATAATAAAATCGTCCATGTAAGCTGTTGTACAATTTAAGTCAGACACGAACGAGTCCATAATTCTTCGGAACACTTTCGGTGCGTTTTCAAAACCAAATGGTACCCGTGTGAATTGGAAATTACCTTGGGGTACCTGTACCGCTATCTTCCATCGGTCTTCGGGCCCACGCCTATTTGCCAAAATCCCTGTTTAAGATCAAGTACGACAAACCATTTGCCTCCCGCTAGATGTAGGAACAGATCAAGCAGAGCCGGCATGGAATACGGGTTAGGTTTATTCACTGAGTTTAATTGCCGGAAATCAGCCTCCGGTCGGAGCTAACCATCCTCTTTGGTAACGTAAACCATCGGAGCTCGAAAAACAGATGATGACGTTCAAGTTTTCCGGCTTCTATCATTTCTTGGGTTGCTCGAGTAGCTGCTGCTAATTTCTTTGGAGGGGCACCATATATATTTGGTGGTTCGTAACCTTCATTTAACTCTATCCATAGCTTAAACAGGTCGACCGTCGACCCTGGACGTTCGCTGCAATCAGGCAGTTGGAATATAATGTTATATTGGGCTTGAAGATTTTCCATCACCCAGGCAAACAACTGGTCTTCTCCTGCATCTTAGGGGTACATATAGATTTTATTGAATTTATTCTTTCAGCCCTCGATATGCATCTACGCTTATTTTGACAGTATATTGTCTTAACCCATTTTCTAATTAAATCAAATCCCAATAAGGGCGTTTGCGTATTCGCACCTACAAAAGACAGATGGTAGATATTTTCATTTATTAACAATTTCGTTTCCCACTCCCCCGAAGCCACAATCGATGCGCACGATTCCTGAAATAAACTTGCTATCGTAGGTTTTACGTTATTCAATGGTCAAGTCAGTGGTAATATCAACACATCAGCTCCAGTATCCAATTGCATTATTATTGGCTGTTTGTTGAAGAGTTTTAAAAATTTAACTTTAATAAAAATTTTTACTTTTGGCAATGTTTCCCTTACTTACTTTTATTCAAAGGCCATCTGTTTCGGAACACAGTTTAGTTTGTTCTGCTGGTCTTCACTAAATCTATCCCTCGAAGCCTCCGAAGGATTTATATTTGTGCCCTGATCTCGACCACCTTTATTTGTGAGATTGTGAACCCTGTTTCCCCACTGAGCAGGCCGTTCAGTGACGCTTAGATGCCGTATTCGTTGGAGCTGGTGTCCTTTTATATTGACTTTGCTTCCAGGTCACTAGCTGTTGCCTTCTGTCGCGGAATTGATTAGTATGCAGCGAAGAATTCAAGTAATGTGTGTCGCTCCTGCCAAATGTTGTAACTGGACCCATGCGTGGAGTTGCAGCTGCCACTTTGTTTGTCATCATGGCCGAAATTTGAAGAGCCTGAAGTCTCTCTTCCAGGCCTCCCTGGGCGCTGGATATTGCACCATATCTGGTCGGATCCAACAGCATAAACGTGATAGCCTCGTGCGGTTGCAACCCGGGCAAAGTCTCAGATAGCTTCGAGAACCACCGTTTGATAAGTGCCATGGTATCCTGGGGCATCTCACCCAGTAATGGTTTAAGTCTGTACAATTCTGAGAACACCTCATGAGGCCTGGCCCGGAAGTGATCCAACACTCGTCTTTGTACTCTTCATACGTGAGGTCAATCGGCAATTCCAATTGGACTGCTACTGTTTAGTTCACTAATTCCTGGACAACCACACGCACAATAGGTGCTTCTAATGTAAATTCTTGGGCTCGAATTGATGCTTCACATTTTTTGAGCCACAACTGTGGCTTTTCCACATCTAGTGGTGCCAGCATGAGCTTAAATTCTAATCACTGTCTGAAATAACTTGTCGATTCGGCTGAAAACGCCGGCATATTTCCTTCTGATATCACTTCGGCGAGGTCGCTGTTTTTGTGTCCACATATATTGGATGAGCCATGCACTCGGATATCGTCTGTGTTTATTATCAGTGTATCGTCCAGACGAGACTTAATTATGCCTAATTTTGCAGTTAAATTGTTCATTTGAGTAGTCAATCTTTGACTCAACGATACTAACCCATCAGAAGACACGCATGTGCTTATAATCCCAGAGCTAATGGGATGGTTGAGAGATTGTACAGGGAGCTGAAGGCTGCATTACGCTGCACTGGCAGATCCAGTTGGATACATGATTTGCCCATATTTTTTTGACAATGCGAAACAGATACAGAGGTCAGTTAGGAACATCCATAGCAGAACTTGTTTATAGAGAGCCATTTAGGTTACCTAGTGATCTTCTAATAGAAGTTCCAAGTTGTCTCGATTGGGCCTCCAGGTCAGTAGGTTGGTTTGTACTAGCATTGAAATGTAACTTGAGTTGTTTATTTCCAACCAAAACAAGAAGTCCAGGGTCTAAATGCTATGTACCTTCAGATTTAAAGCTGGCATCTCATGTATATATAACTAACGATAACAGACAGAATTGTCTCACTCCGTTTCTATAAGGGGCCATTTAAAATGAATCATATGATTGATAAAAATGCATTTATAGAAGTAAATGGCACAGTAGAGTGTATAGCACTGGATTGCTGCATTCCACAATTTATATGGACTGAGGAGGAGACTGAGGGACGGTATTCATCGAAGCTGAGGCGAGGTGTGAACGAAAATGTGTGAGAAACAGGAAGGGTCAAATAAATATTGGAAAGAATAAAGATTAAAACCATGACGACTGAGGACAGAGAACAATGCAATATGAAAGTAAAACCTAATGTATTATAAGAAAAATATGTTGAAACCCGTTCTGGAAGAGTTATCAAGAAACCGAAGAATGAGGACTTCATAATGTATGATTAAATTGTAACACGCGGCTCCGTGTTACAACCCAACGATGTTCAATTTTGACAAATATAGTTCATTTTAAGGTAAAATAGTCTAACACTGATTTTTACACAATATTTCTCTTAACTGTGATTTTAGCAAAAATCTCTGTTAGTTTCAAGCAGTTTTAATTCAGATTTCTCATCATCAATTATCAGTGACAATATTTATTGTGTTTCTACTAATCAATTATCAGTGACTTTAAACTAAACTGCTAATAAGTCTGAATTTATATCCTCGTCCTTTTTCAACCTTTTACATAAATTCATCACGATTCAGCCGATTGTGTTTATTGTGAGTACTTTTGTATAAGACATTTAATTGTGTTGACAATATATTCTTTTGTTGCCATCTAGAGCACGGTCTATTTGGATTAACAGTGAATGTTTTCATGCATTGCAACATAACATTCAATAAACGTCTGATAACATCGATGAGTCTTCTCACTTCACCCTTCGGATAAAGGTTAGGGACTAATCATAAGTACGGGTAATAACAACAGCCGCCATGAATTTGTAGGAATGGGACAATTTTACTAAATAGACAGCTACTTCCAAAAAATATTACTATAACTACAAAACATCCTACATAAATGGTTCCCTATTTCGTCGAACTCACAGCCAACAAAGAATTAATCAGCATCTAGCCTTTGAGAACATCAAGCAATTTGGATGAATGCCACACAAGAAAGTAAATCCTGAGATACAAATCACAGCGAACCACCCTCCCCTGATCACAGTTCTTGAAGGCAGCCGCAGGATGACGGGTGAGGACGATGTAACACTGCCATCTAGAATCGACAGCACACACACACTTAAGATGACGTCGAGCTCAGGAAATGCAGGAAGCCCTGTGGCGAGCCCAGCAATAGGCCACACCGCCACATGGACACAGTACAAAATATGCCAATTCGGTCCAGACTACCTTGAGGAGTGGGTCGACGATGTTCATTTATTGGCCAAAGTGTCCAATATAATAGATGAGGGTTTAATTTCTTTGAGGGCTTGGGAGTCAATCCCAATGTCTTTCAGACGCGGACTAAAAGACATCCTGCACCAATAAACTGAGGGAACATGTGCGTAGCCATAGCAGAGTCTGCAACGCGCCGTCAAGCAGCGCCTGACTCCAGATCGGGAAGACAGGCTGACAGAATTGATGAGCCAGATGTCTCTAGGTAGCCGAATGCCTTCCGAGCTATACAGGGAGATGGAGCAGAAAGCCTCTGAATTCAACTTACCCAAGGAAACCTTGATGAGACTATTCATACAGAAGCTTCCTCCGGCAATCCAAGAGATGGCCACGTTCCTGCGCGAATCCGTTGAAGTGCAAGACGTAGTACTGCCAGCACGTCTAGACAAGTGGTGGAAGAAACACCACTGCAGCTCATCTGCCTCAGAGCAAGGTTACATCACATCACGAGTGTCCGAATCTCAATCCATATCATCATCAGCCCGCAAAATGTCACCAATGAGTGCCTCACCAGCCTGTTCGAGAACCTCACCGTCAGGTCAAATTCGGCCTCAGTCGATGCCGTCCATAATAGACGCGACCATAGCAGGCGTGACCAGCGTCGACCACCGTCCCGAAAAAGGACCAGGAGGTCGACGTCCAGAGGCCGGGCTACGATTCCACAGCTACCGGCGAAGTGGTGTCCGAATAACCGCATTTATGGCCACTCCAAACGCTATTGCCTCAGCAACGGCTGCACATTCCCGCACACAGACGCGACGTTCAAGTGGGTGCGGACACTTTCGACAACTCAGGATGATCCACCAATGGAGGGTTCGGAAAACTGCTGGGGTCAGCCTCCTCTGCGACAGTAGAGGCTGACCATCCCAAGATTGTTAGCCGCACCACATCTGATGGCTCGTAGCACGTTGCTTTCGCGTTAGAGCGCAATCAAACTATTGTCAAGTCATGCTTCAAACGCCAAAATGCCAGCAACCAGTCCCATCGTCAGTTGTCACTATCAACATTCTTCCTCATCCTTGACGCAAACTCTAGCGAATTTTTTCTAATAGACAGCGAATCATATGTAAGCCTACTACGCCAAAACTATTTCAAACCTACACACCCAGTCAACACCAGCAGTCTTACCTGCGCCAATGGCTCCAACATAGCGAAGTTTGGGGTACGAGTACACACAATCTCGTTCTCCAACTCAAAAAGTTATTTCAACTATCCTTTCATAATTGCCAACACGACAAGAAACATCATTGGACGTGACTTCCTCGAACACGTCGACCTTACTATTCGTCCAAGAACACGAGAGATACGCAATACCGACAATCAGTTGTTATCATCAGCACTAAAACACACGACTCGTGCCGAAGCAGTTTCATCCATAGAGCTAATTCCTCCAGTTCCTTATTTACCAAAACTGGATGATATTCTAAAGCGACATGAAGAGATGTTCAACCCTATCTGCTTTATGCCTGATCTCAAGAGGAAGCGTGCCATCATAGCTCATCGTATCATCTTATCAAGGCCACTTCCTCATTCTCCAAGAGCACGTCCATTGGCATCACACAAAAATAAGGCTGCCGAGCAAGAATTCGCTATGCTACATCAAAAAGGCTTCTGTACACGATCCAGCTCACCATTTGCGTCGCCTGTGGGAGGAGTACCAGAGAGCGAAACAGGAACCTTCAGGGTGTGCGTGGATTATCGTATTCTCAATTCATGCACACAGTCTGATTCGTACACCCTGCCAAATCCAGCTGACCTACTTAGATCCGCTATTGGTCATGCTGTGTACTCAAAACTCGACGTAGTGAAAACCTACTATCAAGTACCGATGGACAAAGACCCCGTATCTAATGCTGCACTCAGATTCGTCGGAGGTGACGATCACGAATATCATTATATGCCTTTCGGTCTTAAGAACGCATCTCAAACATTTCAACGCGTTATGGACAAAATACTAGATGGTCTACCATTTGTAATTCCCTACTTAGACGACATTCTGGTATTCTCCAACTCAATGTCCGAACATATACGCGCATTGACATTCTACTTAAACGTCTAGCAGACTATGGCCTCCGACTTCATGGCAACAAATGTGTCTTTGCACAAAAATCAATTGAATTCCTCGGCCATCATATTTCCGAGAAAGGCATGACACATATACCTGCTAAGGTTCGTTCCATTCAAGATCTACAACCGCCAACTACCGTTCGAGCGTTACGACGATTTCTGAGCAAGATGAACTACTAATCTCGATTCGTACCCTGCCTTGCCATGATTCTGGCATCTCTTCAGAAATATCTAGTGCTAGAAAGCCGTTTTGTCAAGAAATCACAACTGATTCAACTCAACGTAGACGACATGCAGGCTTACGAGGATTCCAAAAGGGCCTTATGTAAAGAGACCATGCTACATTCTCATGATTGGTCTCAACATTTTGAATTGATCACTGACGCATCCGACGTTGCCATAGGCGAAGTACTTCAACAGTCCATCAATGGCATACACCAACCTATCGCTTTCTACTCGCAAAAACTACAACCTCGCGAGACGCGATATGATACATTAGGGAAAGAATTACTTGCAATCTACCGTTCGATTCTACACTTCCACACCTATCTGGATGGCCGAAAGTTCAAGATCTACACAGACCATCTTCCTCTACTCCCGATGCTCAGAAGAAAGAAAGAGTATTTATATTCACGACGTGTCAACTCACAATTTACAAGAATACGAATATGACGAATATGAAGTCACTCACGTCAAAGGATCAGAAAACGTGGTTGCAGACTCCCTGAGCCATCCTCCTGAACTCTGTGCTTCTATCATGTGTCCATCACCTATAAGCACTCAGGAATTGCATGCAGCACAGCAAGATGATTCATCACATCGGACATTTGATGTCAATCGCCTGAAAACATTTCACTATGATGGAACTCTGCTGCAGTGTGAAATAATTTGCGTGGGCCTTCGGCCGATTATACCTGAAAGACTCTGTCACAAGATCTTGAGGTTTACCATTCAATGAGCCATCCATCTGGCGAAGTCTCAGTGGAAATTTTATCCAGAACATATTTTTGGCCTGGCATGCGGCGAGATGTCAAGAAGTGGTCAAAACAATATTTATAATTTCAGAAATGCAAAATGACGAGACATACCGAATCGGCGCCACAAGTCATCCAAGTGCCCAGAGTCCTGTTCACGCACATACAAATTGATCTGGTAACCTTACCTTCCGTAAAAAATATAAGCTATCTTCTGTCAATACAGGATCACACCACTCGATGGTATGAGGCCATACCATTGACAGACATGAAGTAAAACACTGTCAGTTATGCTTTAGAGCTCAATTGATTCGCTCGGTTTGGTGCTCCAAATGAAGTGACAACCGATCGTGGTGCACAGTTCCTCGCCGAAGAGTTCTCAGCCCTACTGAAATACTATGTTATCAAACACTCCATGACCGCGGCTCTCAATCCTAGAGCAAATGGTTTCGTCGAAAGGCCACACAGGGAACTGAAAGCGGCGCTCAAGACCAGCCCAGAAGAAAATTAGCTTGCGGCTTTGCCGAAAGTACTCCTATCAATGCGTACAAGACCTCGTGAGTCGATCAAATGTAGCTTTGCTGAAATGTTATTTGGCGAATGTCTACGGCTGCCTGGCGAACTGGTCCAATCATTTTCTGAAACTGCGATAACGATGAACGATCCGGCATTTCTGTTTCCACTTTGCAGTTACCTACATTATAACGCTCAGAACCGGCCGATCTGTCCTTCACGTCAGGAACATGGTCCAATATATAAACGCAAGTTTTTGATAGCTGCAAATGGTTCTTCGTCTACAACGACATGGATAACAGGATTCTAGCTAAACCGAAGCGCGGTCCTAATCATGTGTTAGATTGACGTCAGAATAACATTATTTTGGAGATTAATGATATAGCTGAATCTGTCTCCAAACACAGATTATCCCCGGCCGACGATGAACTAAATGACCCGCTGTTACGCGATGTTGACCTATCAAGCGGCGGAGAAATGATTATTCTACCTCCAGACAGTTTTGCTGACCACGGGCTGACACCTGGCATCTCACCAGCAACCGAGCCAACTGACGCTGTCACGCCACCGCGTGATATAGAGGAACCAGATTCAGTGTCGACAGAGCCAACATCAGTGTTTACTCATTACGGCAGAGCCATAACACCTCCTGTAAGGTTAGCCTCTTACATTGTGTACTAATTTTTATTCTCGAGGGGGCAGTGTATGTAACACGCGGCTCCGCGTTACAACCCAACGATGTTCAATTTTGACAAATATAATTAACTTTAAGGTCAAATAATCTAACTCTGGTTTTTACACAATATTTCTCTTAACTGTGATTTTAGCAAAAATCTCTGTTAGTTTCAAACAGTTTAAATTGAGATTTCTTGAACTGCAATTTTATTTGTAATAAGTGGGGTTTGCTTAATAATAATATATAACCGCGCGTAATACGCAGGTAACATGCAGTGGATTTATGTTTTATAGCTTTCAAAGCCAAGCTTTATATTTTGAGTGTTTTTAATCTTTTATCCGTGAACATTAACTACACTGCTAGGACTTTCTGGATTTATTTGTTGTGCTTATTATGACTGCTTTTGTGCCTAGATATTAACTTTGTGTTAACAATATTTTATTTTGTTGCCGTCTAGATAACGGTCAATTTTGACTAAGCGTGAATTTTTATTTAAATTGCAACGTTGTTTATAATACACGTATGATAATTCGACTTAGTCTTCTCCCATCACGAGCCTGATTATAAGCACGGCCCTCGAAACCCATTTCTTCCGACGTCAGCTATCAGGCATATGTAGGAATACCATAGCATCGCTAAATACACAGTTACCCCGCAAAACCTCTTACAAAAATCGCAATACATCCTACAGTATTAAATTTCGAAATGATTTTTGAAAAAATGTCGGTGAATTAATTTGAGCCATTACACAAGATGATTTTTTTGAAATAATATTGTGATATTTATGTAACATGCTTTATCTGAATTGTGGAAGTTTCTTGTTTGTTTTTGTTCACGTTAAATAAATTGCTTTTGGTGTTTTTGGTGTCTGGTGGTGACTTCCGTGCTTTGAGGTAGCGCAATTATTTCTGCGTTTTTTATCCGGTAAACTTCCGGCTAAATTGCAATGCAATGTCACTAAGATGTCAACAGGATGATCCTTAATAGTGTCAGACACACATTCTCTAGCAAATGCCGAGCGTTTCAGTACCATAACAGAAGCGGGTGTCCAGAAGTTCTCATAGACACTTGCTGTGTGTGTCCTGGTTGTGCGTTTGTGATCCTCTCGAACCTAAA
Source organism: Eudiplozoon nipponicum (assembly GCA_029291075.1). NCBI lineage: Eukaryota > Metazoa > Platyhelminthes > Monogenea > Mazocraeidea > Diplozoidae > Eudiplozoon > Eudiplozoon nipponicum. The sequence goes on along the minus strand of JAQBSW010002185.1, from coordinate 4,573 downwards.
TTAGCTCAGCTCCCATCCAAAAATCTTTCATATAATTATGTCAGGCTATTCTTGTTCGAGGGACCTCTTGCAGATTTGACAAATATAATTGAAAGATACGCCATAGACACAACATAGTTCAATAAAACCACAATTAAGCATCTCCGATTCGGACATATCATTACATACGAGAGTCTAGATAACCTCGAAATAACTTGAAGAAAATTATTTATATAACGAAATTGCCTACTCCGTTTGAAGACAGTGCAACCGATACTCTCAAAGCAAATCATCAGCCTGCCTGCATATATGACCCGGCTAAACAACCCAATGAACGTCTGCACTTGCTAGATTTTAAACCAAAAAATAATTTATCGTATACGGCTGCAGCAGTTACTGTTCTCAAAGATCTCTCCAATGCAGATATGTCTTTATAGGTACTGCCTGCAACATCTACAGGGGAACCCGTTCATATCTACGGTCGTCGTTATCGCTCACTTAATAGAGGTTTATGACGTATTATCACTTCATCGCTTCCAAGGTTTCACATAATATTATTGGATTTGATATCCTGTTAAAATGTCGGATCATTGTTGGTCTTGAAAATGAGAAGATTATTGACCTCTCCACCTGACTTCAGTCAAGTTTCTGAAAACTTGGTTCCGAGTTACAGGCAATACAGGCATCCCCAGTGCATTCTTCGATAGAAATATTGGCAGACCTTCGAGAGCAAAAACAGTTGTTTGATTTCAACAAATCAGAGTTACATGTCTGTAATACCATGCACCATAATATTTCAACAGGAAAACGTCTCGCAATTAAGAAGTGACGGTTACTCCCAGCAAAACTTAGAGATGCAAAAGAAAAATTTTAAACAGTATTGGAAGAGGGTATCATCCATCAATTGGTTCTTTGTCATCACCGCAAGATCTTGTCTTTGTTAATTCAGTGACAGCAATTATTTTGCATTCATCGACCTCAGATAAGCCTACAATCACATTCCAGTAGCGCCAGAAGATATAAAAAAGACTGTTGTCATCACTTCTTCTGTCTTTTTGAATAACTCAACATGCTTTTTGTCACTGCGACAACTGAGATGTTTCCGGATAACATTTTGCGCAAAGATTCAAATGCAGTACGTCTTACCTTGTTGACATAATTGTTTTTAGTTCTGATCTAGATTCGCATGCTGAGCGTCGTAGAAATGTCCTATCACATATAGCAGATCACGGACTCAAAATCAATTAATAACATATCCACACTGGGATCATCAACTTAGGCAAAAAGCTAAGCGAAGCGTATTTAAATATGTTACATGTCAAAAGAGAAAAATTACCCATCACCCTCATTCTAAGTTGAAACAATTTCTAAAAACATCATGCTTAGCCGTCACTTACATCGAAATAGTTCATGGATAGCACATCATATTGTTCCTTAAAAGGTGATAACTAAAGTAGAAACATGTTTCTCATCAAATCGTTTCAGAACAACCTTGCGGTTCATATAATGCACTTTATGCCAGACCACCACCTCCCACTCGCTGTCTAATTTTATTGTATGGAGATTCTGAATATTCAGATAATGATTGTTTAAATGCTGAAATTATGGTTTATAAGTATTATAAATTTGTGAATGTTTTTCGCGATTTAGAGCCTAAATGAAGTGTTCCGACATGGGATAATCCAAAAGTGAAAGCAAATATCTATGGTTTCTTACAATCATTTAGTTTCCTTCATAATTCATTGGAATCCAATTTATAATTTTTCCAAAATATGTATTTTAACATTTTTATGTCTTTTGTTAAAATATATCTTATAATCTCTGTGCCTAATCTGTTAAATAATTTTTCCGAATTTTTTCGTTTATTGACGGAAATATCTACTAGCGTCTATGTAAATTAAGATCTAGAGATATCAGATTCCTAAATTTCATTTTCACTTTTTTATCATATATCTCAGAATAGATATGGCGGACAAAAAAATAAATTCTTTATTGCTGGCTGTTCGACATAGATCATAATGGATTATGCTGTCTCAGCTCAAAATAAACCCAATATTAGGTTATGAATTTTTGTATGAATTTGCACATTTACAGAAATAGATAAGCTGGTTTTACATGTAGATAAATGCGAAAATGATTTCAGTTTTAACTCAGAAAACTTATTTGGTAAATTTATGTGCAATGTAAAGAACTTAAGACATATAACAACCATAGGATTTATTCATGTAATCCAAAAATGACCAGAACTTAATTGTAATAAATAAGTTAGACAATTTATGAAAATTAAATCTACAAAGCCAAAAGATCACAATAAATTATCTTATTCATTCACCTACAGTGTTGATGATTTGAATTTGCTTATCTTTTAATTAAACTTTGAGAAATGTTATTATTCAGTCAGATATTTTAGCAATAGTGGCATGTCTATTACGTAAAATAAACGAACCAATTGATGCTAATAATAAAACTTTAACGCCTATCATACACTCTACCTAAAATATAATTGAGCGTTTAATATTATCACATCTCGATTCCGTTCTACATGCTGACTTGAATAATTTTCAACGTGTATTTGAATTAGGTAATTTAACTACAACGACTTTAGAATAGAATAGAATAGAATAGAATTCAATAAAATAAACTAGAATAGAATAGTATAAAATAGAATAGAATATAAAAGAATAGAACGAGAATAGAATAGAATAGAATAGAATAGAATAGAATAGAATAGAATAGAATAGAATAGAATAGAATAGAATAGAATAGAATAGAATAGAATAGAATAGAATAGAATAGAATAGAATAGAATAGAATAGAAAAGAATAGAATAGAATAGAATAGAATAAAACAGAATAGAATAGAATAGAATAAAACAGAATAGAATAGAATAGAATAGAATAGAATAGAATAGAATAGAATAGAATAGAATAGAATAGAATAGAATAGAATAGAATAGAATAGAATAGAATAGAATAGAATGAATAGAATAGAATAGAATAGACTAGAATAGAATTGAATAGAATAGAATAGAATAGAATAGAATAGAATAGAATAGAACAGAATAGAACAGAATAGAACAGAATAGAATAGAATAGAATAGAATAGAATAGAATAGAATAGAATAGAATAGAATAGAATAGAATAGAATAGAATAGAATAGAATAGAATAGAATAGAATAGAATAGAATAGAATAGAATAGAGTAGAATAGAATAGAACAGAATAGAATAGAACAGAATATAATATAATTGAATTGAATACAACAGAATAGAATAGAATAGAATAGAATAGAATAGAATAGAATAGAATAGAATAGAATAGAATAGAATAGAATAGAATAGAATAGAATAGAATAGAATAGAATAGAATAGAATAGAATAGAATAGAATAGAATAGAATAGAATAGAATAGAATAGAATAGAATAGAATAGAATAGAATAGAATAGAATAGAATAGAATAGAATAGAATAGAATAGAATAGAATAGAATAGAATAGAATAGAATAGAATAGAATAGAATAGAATAGAATAGAATAGAATAGAATAGAATAGAATAGAATAGAATAGAATAGAATAGAATAGAATAGAATAGAATAGAATAGAATAGAATAGAATAGAATAGAATAGAATAGAATAGAATAGAATAGAATAGAATAGAATAGAATAGAATAGAATAGAATAGAATAGAATAGAATAGAATAGAATAGAATAGAATAGAATAGAATAGAATAGAATAGAATAGAATAGAATAGAATAGAATAGAATAGAATAGAATAGAATAGAATAGAATAGAATAGAATAGAATAGAATAGAATAGAATAGAATAGAATAGAATAGAATAGAATAGAATAGAATAGAATAGAATAGAATAGAATAGAATAGAATAGAATAGAATAGAATAGAATAGAATAGAATAGAATAGAATAGAATAGAATAGAATAGAATAGAATAGAATAGAATAGAATAGAATAGAATAGAATAGAATAGAATAGAATAGAATAGAATAGAATAGAATAGAATAGAATAGAATAGAATAGAATAGAATAGAATAGAATAGAATAGAATAGAATAGAATAGAATAGAATAGAATAGAATAGAATAGAATAGAATAGAATAGAATAGAATAGAATAGAATAGAATAGAATAGAATAGAATAGAATAGAATAGAATAGAATAGAATAGAATAGAATAGAATAGAATAGAATAGAATAGAATAGAATAGAATAGAATAGAATAGAATAGAATAGAATAGAATAGAATAGAATAGAATAGAATAGAATAGAATAGAATAGAATAGAATAGAATAGAATAGAATAGAATAGAATAGAATAGAATAGAATAGAATAGAATAGAATAGAATAGAATAGAATAGAATAGAATAGAATAGAATAGAATAGAATAGAATAGAATAGAATAGAATAGAATAGAATAGAATAGAATAGAATAGAATAGAATAGAATAGAATAGAATAGAATAGAATAGAATAGAATAGAATAGAATAGAATAGAATAGAATAGAATAGAATAGAATAGAATAGAATAGAATAGAATAGAATAGAATAGAATAGAATAGAATAGAATAGAATAGAATAGAATA